>JAULKM010067129.1:0-12087 GCA_032355605.1 Rubia tinctorum | reverse complement strand
ACACTAAGTGACATAAGCATTAGAATTGGTTTATATGTCTTGAATGTGATGGAATTTAGAATTGAAATTTACTACCGGTCATGTTACGCAAATAGTCCCTACGTGTTAGCAATATATAGTTTTATTCTCTTGTGTTCTTGCATGCTTGTAGTTGTTAGATAAATCCCCTCCCCTCCAAAAAAAACTGTTTCGCAATATTAGCTATTCCTGACATGTGATCGGATTGACAATCCAATTGCAGCTTTGTTTAGTTAATTGTTAAATTCCTAGCATCACTGTGGACGACTCGGGTCTTGACAATATCTACCCCATAAGCAGTTTAGTAGTAAGAACGGGAGCAACATTAAAAATTCTTACCTTTGTTAAGCCACTCCGTACGTTAGTAGATCTCCCATAAAAGGTTGTTATTTTAGCGACCCCGCGGGGAGGCAGAACAACATCTCACATTTAGTTCTTCACATTCTAGCATAGCAAAAGAGGGTAAAGATCATTCATTTCTTCCAAATTGTTTGTCTCCGGGTGCATCTCCATATCCCAAATCCAGATTGCCACTCCACTTCGAATTGTATGAATAGTAATATGGATACCACCCTAGAGTCTTCCACCTGGGGAACCAAGAACCCTCGCATCCTCGTAGGTCTCCTCGCTCAACCAATAGAAAAACTCAGTAGGATGATCACAATGACATATCTCAGTTGTTGAGTCTCTCCTCTCGTTATGAGTCTTGAAGAAGGGATTTTCCATTTTCCCCAAAAAATCAGAATCATTGCTCAAGGACTCTCAGTGGAAACACCAAAAACTAGAGAAACACCTACTTCACACAAAAACAAAGAAAAACACACAAAGTTTGGGGTCGTAGTTCAAAATTTCTCGGTTCTTTGAACGAAAACGTGTCATAAACCAAGAAAAAAACAATATAACCTACCAAACACAAAACAAGCACAAACTAAGAACAAACAAAACACACTGAGAAAAACACAAGAAAACACTAAGATACACTAGCTATCAAATAAACAATGCCTTAAACCCCGGTAACGACGCCAATGTTTGATGCGCCCACAAGTGTGTTTGAAAACTTGGTCAAAGATGATCCTTTTATGTTGGTGTCCTAATTACTGCTAACTACTAGAAGTTGCTAGTGGTATGTCGGGTGTCCTCCTGAGGGAAAAAGTGGTTTAACAAATAGATTCAAGTAGCAACACACACACACACAAATGTAAGTATGATACTAAAGAGTTTTAAGAGCATTTGCCTCACATGTTTTAGTATTAGAATTTGATGCTCTATTCATGTTCACATATTACACATAATTCCTAATTTATGCTCAATCACACGATGTTTAGAGCTTGATTCATTGGAAACTCCCATGGTACCATCACCCGGACTGATTTAGTTGCGAGGTGCGCCTATGCAATCTGCTTTGTAATCCTTACTTCCGAGGTAAATTAACCCATAGAGACGCGGGGTAAATTTAACATGGGAATTGCTAGCTTGACTCCTTGGATCCATCGTGAACACTGACTTTATGTGGATCATTTACAACCCAAAACATCAATGTCTCAGTACCACGTCTAAGAGTTTATCCGATGATGGTGGCTCCTGTCTGTCACTCCAAGTTCGGTTTGAAGTTTAGGGAACATTAAATTCTCCACAATAGGTTGAAAGATGACTTTCTCGCCATGCCCATTACAATACAGTTCAATACTATTTGTGTTTGTTCATTTTCAAACTCATGTTACGTTATTAATTTCGGATTTAATGCTAACAATTTTTTTTTCCAGAAATTCTTTTCATTAATGTTTTCTATAAATATTGTTCTTAATTATTTTTGGTTGTATTGCACGAAGTGTTACGGAATTGATTTTAGTTTCGAGATGAACATGTGTTTATAGCTATGTGCTCATAGCCACGTCGTTGTAGAGTAAAAGAAAATTAACAAAAGACGAATGGCTGAATTGCACGGGGCTCCAGTTTGTCGGTGAGATTATTTTCAACGAAAAGGATCTTAAGCACAATGATTAATCAGGCGAAGATGCCAAAGCATACGTATAGGACAGCAGAAGTCGCCAACTTTCACAATGCCCTTATTTATTTTCAATCATTCTTTAGTCAATTATTAGTTTTGAATTTTTGTTTCTAACATTTTGATCCATGTTTTTAGCGGCAGCACAAAGTCACGGATGGAAATCACGTTAGCGTAAGTTGTACATATGTGATACAATGATGTAATATAATTTGGATAAAAAAGAATTCTTGTTTAAGAATTCCCTCTACCCTTCCCATCCAGGCCTCTCTCAAAAAAATTGAAGATCATGTACTAGGTGAAAAATGAGGCTCCAGAAGATTAAAAAATAATTATTTAAAATATTATTTTCGTTTCGTTAGATTTGATACCATATGTTTATTTGCTTGGATTTAGGTGAATGAAATGAGTGAGTAGTATTAAATTTTAAAATAATAAAAAATAATGAGCGGATAAAATTGATTGAATCTTGCTTAAAAGGAAAACTGTGTAATACCCATAAAAATAACTAAACAAAGGAAAATGGGCCAAATCCAATAAAATGGAGGGAGTAATCCTAACTATTGTTACAATTTTTGTACAATCTTACACAATTAATTACGATAAAATTAATTTTAAAAAATTACATACTCCCGCGATGTGGAGTAGTAAAGTAAAAAAATATTTTGGCGCCCAATATGATGCTATATATAGGTTATAATGTGGATTATGCACATTTTGTTGTATATTTGAACAGATATATAAAAAATAATATTGTTGTAAGTGATATCGATGGATTCGTCATAACAAATAGTTTGTAAAAATTAACTTTTTGTTTACCAATGTTACACGTTGTTGAATATATTACGGTTAAACGTGTGTATCAGAGATCGTGAGAAATATTCTATGTAATTTAATGTAGGACGGAGGGAGTTTCATTATTCCACAAACCAGTTACACGATTATTCATGGTAAAATTTATTTTAAAAATATTTTGCATAGTAAAAGTTAAAAAAAATTGGGGCTCCAAAAATTTTGTGGCCCCGTGCAGGAGAGCTGGCCAGTTCGCCTAATAGCCCTTCATGCACCCATCTCCCTTTCTCTAAAAAAAACCCTAGATCATCTCTTCCTTAGGGGGTCCTGTGATAGAGAGCTGGCCAGATCGCCTAATAGCCCGCCATGCACCCATCTCCCTTGCTCTAAAACAAAACCCACATCATCTCTTCCTTAGGGGGCCCTCTGCAAAACACCACCAGCTCTGATGCCCCCCACACCACAACTCCATCCTCCCCAACACCCATACTCTTCGTACCCATCATTCTTCGGAGACCTATGCACTAGTAGAGAATGCTCGAGTTCGGAAATGGCTCTTATGTCACTTTTCAATTTAAAGGCGGTTTGAAATTAATTAAAAGTGGCTCCACCTTTAATTGCGATAAATTAAAGGCGGTTTCGCCTTTAGAACCGCCTTTAATTTTAGGTACGGAAGCATTTTCGAGTTTGAAAATGGCTCTTAGGTCAACTATTAAATTTAAAGGCGGTTCTAATTGTAGAACCACCTTTAATGGGTTGCTTTTGGCCCAATATAAAAGAAACAATTAGAAATTTTGTAGCCCAAATCCATCTTCCGCCCTAGAAACCCTAATTAGTTACGATATTCCCTCTTCCTCCACTAGCCCCTCACTCCGCCACCCTGACTCCACCGCTGCCATCCCCTCTAGCCAACCCTCATTCCTCATGTTACCACCCTCACTCCATCGCCATCACCATCTCCTACCTCCATTTCTGCCACCATCTCCTTCGAGCTTACGCCTCCACCGCACCGGGAAGCTCCGTCATGAACAGATCAGTTGACACCGCGGTTGAAAATATTGATCAACACCACCATGAAAAGACCGATCGACGAGGCCGTGAAGAGATCGATCGAAGGTGGAGATTGATTGACACTACCAAAGGCTCGCTAGAGATCGATCGACACCGCCGTTCGCCGTGAAGGCTCGCTAGATGGAACGATTGACATCTGTCGTTCGCCGTGAAGGCTCGCTAAAGATCGATCAACATCTATCATTACCCTTTTGCCACCGTCCTCCGTTCACCGTTTGTTGTTTCTCTTTTTCCTTTTCTATTGGTTTAGGAACCGATTGATGTTTTCTTCTTGTTTTACTATTCCTGTTCTCATTGTTGTTTTGGGTGCAGATCAATATGGGTTTTGTTGGCGAAAACCGATTGATATCCGGCAGCTATTTTTTTTGGAGGTCAGAATTAGTTTTCGAGTTTGGAAACTGTTCATTAAAGGCACTTAGAAAGTGCCTTTAATTTGCCGATATGATCACATTTAATAGTATGTTCCTAAACGAGTGATGGTTAGTAGAGGGATTGCTTTCACCAGCATTCGCAGACCTGCGACAAGCTTCACCGGTCGTGTTCTTCACTGGGCTTATTGAGGCAGCCTCTTCATCGGCGCTCGCTGGGGCAGCTTCGCCGCCGGTTGCAGAGGCATATCTCATCTACGGTTCGAAATGTGGCGGTGTGTTACTGGTTCCTCATCTTGATCGAGTTCCTTAGGCTCCATATCTCAACGAATCCAAGCTGTGTCGAGTGGCGTTGTGTGACGGTTTCTTAGTTTCCAGATTCGCTTTGGCTGAGGGTCTTCGATTCATACAATCTGCAAGGTAATGATTTAGGCAATTCGACTCACGACTGAAGAGGAGTGGACCCGCCGAGTCAAGCCCCATGAGCTCTGAGTCAAGGTTCCAGTCAAGGATGACGGTCTAAGTTAGTGCAACTCACCTCAACTTGGGTCGTGACTCAGGAAAACTCAAGGAAAACGACGAACACATTACTACTACAAACTATGGTTAATGTAACACTTTGAAAGTGTTACTTTAGGTAATAACAAAACTAAATTGAACATATTGTAACACTTTTATAAGTATTACCTTAAGTGATGTTACATGAGATCTAACGTAACATTTTTTAAAATTTTGGTGGCACTTTTCAAGATTAAGGTAACACTTTTCAATGGTTTAATTAACACTTTATAAGCTATTATAACATTTTAATAAGTGTTACAATAACTCTAATTTGTAGTAGTGCATTCACGAGGGGTAAGATTTTCGATGATGACTCTTCTTTACGATAAGACATGATCATAACGACGTTAGGTATTTCAGATATTTTAGTGGCGCGACAGAGTCATATCCAACGGAATACCTTTGATGGCAACAACAAACATAGGAGGGTGCGTACATTTTTATTACAATCTGGTAGCCTGAATATTTTGGTGATTACAATAGCTACTGATAGCTTTCTTCAGTGACGTCACGGTCACGAAGAGTACTTCTTTCTCTTTTTAATTTTTTTTCTTTATAATTTTTTCCTTTTCAAGAAGGGAGACTCTTAATTTTGTGCTTTTTTAAAAAAATATATTTTTTCTTTGTTTTTTTTTCTTTCAATTTTCTACATGTTTCAGTTTTTAAAAGGGTGGTAGTTAAAATGGTTTTGGGGATTTATGCATCAGGTTGGAATTGTCTCTATAAATTTATTTATTTTCTGGCAATTTTTTCAGTAAAATTTGATTGATTTCAGATATGTTATCCAAATATTCAAAAGAGGTAAGGAGAAATCCAAATCAAAGTCGTTTAAGCAACGGACTTCTGGCGACCCTGTTATTTTTTAGGATTAATTCAAATAAGATTTTGTAGACCTTGATCCATTAGGATTATCCTTTTGGAATCAATTTAGAGATATTTATAGAAAGATAAGTGATTCCTATACAATGGCGACAAAATATCTTTGGCAATTAAAACAACCAGTTTTAGTCTCCTAGTTTAGGGAAAATGTTGAACGGTTTAATAAAGTCATGTTGGATTTTTAGTTGGGGAGTTTCCATTTTCTTTGTTTTGATTGTCTTGATATTTGATCAGAAGTGTAGAAGAAATATTTTGCGTGCGTTCCATCTAATGCTTCACCATGACTGGTTATGTTTGGTAGTTTTGGGTCGATAGTATTAGACAATTACATAATGGGAACTACTTATCCTTTATCTGCCATTCTCATTTCCACGTAGGTCTTTATTTAAAATGTAATATTGACTAGTGCCTTGTGTATCTCACTTATGGTCACTGAGGAGTTAGATTAGAATTGCAATATTTAGCTAGTGTCATTGTGTAAATGGCTTTATCCCATAACATTATCTGTTGTAATTACACTGTGCAAAATTGAACTTAGTAAGAAAATGGATAAGAACCCAATAAACTCTTGTTCTAGTGACAATTTATCCAAAAATATGTACAGTAAAAAAGTACCAATACTGTTCTTATCGACTCATTTATGTATCAATTTAATTAATAGTTATATATAATGATGTATATATATGCTATATCAATATATATATATGTATATAGATATAGCATATACATAAATATATCTATATAGATAATCAGGTTCATGTGAGACGACCTAATTTATGTGAGACAGACTAGTTATGTGAGACAGAATCTCTACCATTCAAATAATCCTATCTGAGGGTCCATGTTCAAAACATCTAACTCTAAAAATTCCTCCCTCCCCCACCAACCCCATCCTCTGCCATTGAACGCCTTCCTCCAATGTTACCTTTCATCTGCTGCTAAGCCCTTCATCTCCATTGGAACTGTAGATATTAAATATTGCGTCATTGAAGCAGTGATTTCATACGATATTGATGCAGAATCAATCTTTGATATGCTTCTAAATGTGAAAGTCTCTCTAATCTACTTTGCACTCATGGTTGTGGATAGAATCTTGTCTAAAAAGTGTGAGTGTCGATTCGATTGCAACCAAATCACCAACGATCGTCTCACCTGCGGTGACCCTAACTTGCAAATATCATGTTATTTCAATCACACTGTGTAGTTCGTGGGTTCAAATTATGATAAATTTTACGCCAGGGACATCCATTTTAGAATTAGTAGCTCTGTTCCGACACACACCAATGGTTCCTACGTTGGTATCACTAACTTCGTTTAGGTGCTTCAAGTATACATGAAAGGTTCTCCAACTATAATTTTAAAGTGCTTTAGTATTACTTATAGGTTCTTTAAGATAATCTTGTAGGTGCTTCAAGTATACATGGAATGTGCTCCGAGTATAATTTGAAGGTGCTTGGAGTATTACTTATAGGTTCTTAAAAGATAAGCTTGTAGGTGCTCAAAGTATACATGGAAGGTGCTCCAAGTATAATACGAAGGTGTTTTTCTTTGAGTATAAGTTGCACGTTACTTAAATTATAGTATTTTTGGTGTTTTAATATCAACTTAAGAATATTATACATTAGAATTTAGAGGTACTTCTAGTATAGAATAAGGTGCTTTCAAGTATAGCCTTTAGTTGTTTCGAGTATAAATTGTAAGTTCTTGTCATATAGTTTGTAGGTGTTTCAAATTATACTTATGGATCCTTCAAGTTGAACTTGAAGGAGCCTAAATTGTATATAAAGGATGCTTCATTTTGTTGCTGGTGATAAAACTAGAATGACAGGAGCAGTTCCCTATTATTTCACATCTAGAGCTAAACTAATTTTTTAGCAGAAGTGAAACTGAATTCCACCTTCTGGTAGTTTTTTCTTGTTTTTTGGTTTCCACCTCCGACCATTGTGAAAACTTTACATCCAAAACACCCAGGGACTTCTTTTTTGTTAATAGTAATGACAGAGACCATGTTGTTCAGGCTTGGGATTAATTGCACGGATGTTGAATGAGCTACTAAATCAATTGTTTTACTTTACCACTGCTTCTTGTATTTAGTCTATGTTGTTTAAATATTGTGAAAGAAGTGAGATGGAATTTTAACAATATTAATCCTTATACTTTCTACATTCTGCTAGCTACATGATGACGATGACATATCCTTATGAGCACCTTTCATGATGGAATTCATCATAGATACTACATAGAAATGAAAAAGATCTTTCATTATGGTTTGGATAAATAATTTATACACATACAAGATGAGCTGAGAGATGTTGTCTTCTTTGTGTTTGCCAACAAACAAGATCTTCCGAATGCCATGAATGTTGCATGAACCACCAATAAGCTCGGACTTCACTCTCTTCGTCACTGGCACTGGTATGGCCTTAGACAAATGCGTCGAAGGGCTTGTGATAATGGATTGAGAGAATCGAGCTGGTTCTTGTGGATGGAGAAGTCGGTGGAATTAGAGCTGGCGATGAAGGCAGAGAAAAAGCAGTGGATAGAGAAATCTTTCGACCTGAAGAGGAAGCACATGAGGATGATGGCGGGGAGAGCTTCATTGTTGTTGTAGTCACCGAAAATATCTGCAAAGACAAGGTGGTGGCAGCGACCTCCATTGAAGCTGGACAGTTCTAAGGTGTGAGTTACGGAATCTAGAGGTGATCTCTTCAGCATTTAATTTAACTAACTTATAATTAAATAGGAGCCGTCATATGAAAGTGTAGTAGTGGTTTAGATTTGACCTCACATAACATTGTAGTCTCACATATATAGGCTGTCTTACATGAACCCCGATATATATAGAGAACTAAGCTTTATATTAATAATATGATAAATATATAAATTTACAATTAAAATTATATTAAGGAAATATAGGAAATAGAAAACCATATTCATTTACAAATATTAATAGTGAACCGTTTTGAATGTTATATCAATTTTACTCTAAAACACTCCATCCCAATTAAATTGCAGATTTTACTATTTGATTCTATTTTCTATAAAATTTTGATCACATATTCGAATAGATATATAACCAACAATATTATCATACGTTTGGATTCGTCGTAATAAATAATTTCTTAATAAATTTTTTATTTACAAAAAATGGAAAGTATGTCAATAATGGAGAAACAAAGGGAGTATGCAATTTAAACTGGTACAGTGAGAGTAACTTTTTTATATAAAAAACTCATTAATAATACAATTTGATTTACACCGATAACTAACTGATACATGAGGTAATTTTATATTAATAATGAATATAATAATATTATTTTTATTTTTATTTCAATAGAATACCTATAATTATATTAAAAAAATAAGATGAATTCTAAAAATAAATTATAATACTAATTTAATTTTAAAATTTTAAAAATATTTTTTATAATTAATTTTATCGTTAATCGATCTAAGATAGACATTCTCCACAATATTTACATGTAATATCATTCACGAGAATATGTTTCTTTTAGTCAAATTTGTCATTCCCTATCATATGCATTTATCAACTCTTTGGAATTTTGTCCGTCCTTGTCACTAATACCGGTATATAAATAAAATTGAACACCCATGAACCACTATTATTTTGTATGGTTTCACTACTGCAGGAGAGGATTATTGACATCGGTGCAATCAATCCTTAGTTGGACTGTGAAGAATAGGTATATCAGAACTGTGAGAAGAATATCGGTGCTAGATACAGCATCGGCACCAATTTTAGATCAAAAAACTTGAACTGTCGGTACCTATGTATATATCCATTACCTATGCATATATCCATCACTGGTATACCAAATGCCGGTGCCTGCCATCGGTGCTTATGTTTTATTCAACACCGGTTCACCAATTACTGGTAACACCTGGCAGTTCCTATGTAAAAAAGCATGAAAATCATTTTTTTAAAACCAACAACATGAAAATGAACTATTCTAGTGGTGTGACTGATTTCTATGACCGGAATAGTGTTTTTGGTGGAAAAAAACCTAGCACCAGTATATGAATAAGATATAACAGTGCTAAACTGCATTTAATGCTTATCTACCACTTTATTTTGGCTGGTAAAAAGACTCAGGATCTACAAGTGCTGAAATTACATTTTTCCTGTGTAAATTTCACTCTAGCACCGGTAGTGAGCATCGGTAGGACAGTAACCGATTCTAAATATTTTCATTTTCATCCCTGTTTTTACTTAGGCACAGATCTAATGCACCAGTAATTGTACTACCGGTGCACATTACTACATAGGCAACGGTATAAGAATTTTTCTATAATTTTACTGGTGCTAATGTAATTTCTAGCACCGGTATGGTTGCACCGCTACTCTCCTAATAGAGTGCCTAAGTTCCTGTTTTTCAGTAGTGTTTCTAAGACATTCCATCATCAATAACAAACCAAATCATATAAAATGTTATCTTTAAGGGTCTTCATATATGTGCATTCAACGCTCAAACCTTCCACACACAAAAAACACCATTAATGAAACTTTTCTCCCAAATACCAACTTTTTTATCGGCTCTGATTCTCGTGTTACACTTTTGTGTACCACTATGTGTTACACCAATTTGTCATGTATCTCTCCTAAATGAACTAATATTAGTTTAATGATTTTTATCTTGGTGTGATTTTATTAGGAGGAACACATGACAAAAAATTATTGGTGTAACACATAGTGGTACACAAAAGTATAATAGAAGATCCTGAGCTTAATGTTTTTGGTACTGGTGCTGATGCATAAAATAGGCAGGAAACTGTATTTTCCATAAGAGGGGGGGGGGGGGGGTTGGGTTGGGTAAGAAATAAAGACTACAAGTATAAAGTTAAGAAGTAAACCAACATGCAAATCTAATTACGAATGTAAGTATGACACTAAAGAGTCTTAAGAGCATTTGCATCACATGTTTTAGTATTAGAATTTGATCCTCTATTCATGTTCACATATTACACATAATTCCTAATATATGCTCGATCACACGACGTTTAGAGCTTGATTCATTGGAACTCATATGGTACCATCACCAGGACCGATTTAGTTGCGAGGTGTGCCCATGTTCTCTGTTTCGTAATCCTTACTTCTGAGGTTAATCAACCCGCGGAGATGAATGGTAAATTTTACTTGGGAATAGATAGCATGACTCCCTGAACCCATCGCGAACACTGACTCTAAGTGGATCATTTACAACCCAAAGCATCAATGTCTTAGTACTACGTCTAAGATCCGATGATGGTGGCACCAGTCGGTCAATCCAAGTTCGGTTTGAAATTTAGGGAACATAAAATTCTCCACAATATGTTTAAGGATGACTTTCTCGCCATGCCCATTACATTATACTTCAATACTACCTGTTTGCATTTTCAATCTCATGTTATGTTATTAATTTCATATTTAATGCTAAGATTTCTTTATATATAAATTCTTGGCACTAGTGCTTTATATAGAAATTGTTTTTGATTATTTTTGGTTGTATTTCATGAAGTGTTATGAATTTGATTTTAGTTTCAAGATGAACATGTGCTTATAGCCACGTCGTTGTAAACTAACTCTGCTTCTAGTTCATAAATTGGAAAAATGACTATAATTATTTTATATTTGATCTGCTGTCGTAACTAACCCCCGGGTCGACATTTCATGTGTACCTTTTAAAAGGAAACTAACATAATTTCCGATTTCAGAAACTACAATAATAGAAGCACACTTAACAAGTCGATTACCCTAGCCGGATTGAACTCCATCATCAAATGCACTAGTATTATAGCAGTTCCAGCGACATACGGAATTCTGAAAAACGATTCCGTATTGACGCATAAAGGATTGAACTTTCGGTACCATAACATTGGACATCATTAAAAAAAAGTACCACGGTGCAACACAACGTCATGTTATTCACTATAACAAAGGTTCACACAACCTTGTGTATTTTGGTATGCCAAATAATGATGGTGCCAAGGATGGCGTATCATAAACGCCATTTTACAGCCATTTTAATCTCCATTGACTACTCATTCACGCACTGGTGTTTGTGTATTTCAATTGTATGTATGTGCATTCTCTAATGTGAGATTTTACATTATTATAATTTAATTATAATTACTATATCAATATTGTCATGCATAAATAATAGCATTGAAATGCACATTTTACACTATGCATATATTCTTGATAGCGTAGATATACATTATAAGTGTTGTGCGGCATACCGAGAAAGAACAAGCGAAGAAAATAAAAGAAAAAAACAAAACACCAGAATTTACGCGGTTCACCAATTTTGCTTCATCTACGGCCGACCAAGATCGGATTCCACTAGAGAAAAAAGGCCAGATTACAGATTTCCTACTCTCTACCAATCCTATCTC
>JAULKM010067118.1:0-12087 GCA_032355605.1 Rubia tinctorum | reverse complement strand
CTTTGGCATCACTGGAAGTATGTTCTTGAACCTCTTACCTGATGCTTATTGAGCCGTTCTTTTTTTTTTCTTTTATGTTCTGACATCGAAAACAATGCAGGTTTCAACAGAGAACAAAATTGTCCCAGCTCGATGTGCTGTAGATGTTGTAGATGAAAGTGTGTCTGTGTTCTTGGAGATTAAAGGCCCTGTCAATGTAGAAGCCGAGTCTGAAAAGTTCGAGAAGAAGATTGAGGAGACCCAAAAGTAAGCATTTTTCCATCTTAAATTATGATAACCTTACTATTTTTCTGAGTTCTTTAGGCCGGAAAAGCTAGACTTGAACAAAAAAGAAGGGAAATGTTGGACTCGAATTTCATTTTTCATGCATGGTACGAGTACTGATTCAATTGATTTTTGACAGGCAAAAGGATGCTTTAGAGAAAATCATGAACGCCTCGGGTTACCAAGAGAAAGTACTGCCTGAGATTCGTGAAGAGAATAAAGAGAAGCTGGCGTCGCTTGAGCGTAAAAGTAAATCTTTTAAGGCAGCATTGCAGTATTTGGGTCGTGAATGAGGAACGCAACGGAACAAGCTTGAGCAACCAAAATTTGCATCATGTTTTGTAGTAATGCTTAGCCCTTCATCGATTTTGATTAGATTGAATTGAAAGTTGATACTGTAATTTTTCAAGGTTGGGCTGACCCTACTTTTTGAAACTAGATTTGATTTTTGGCCCAGACATACTACAACCCACTTATAAGATTTGTCATCTTTGATTATACTGGAATTGCACCTGTAATAATTTTATAGGTTTTATTAAAAAAGAAGAGTAGTACCCGAGATTAAATTACCCACTTACTTTATCACACCATTCTTTATCAAATTTTGACCGCATATTTGAATAGACGTAAGAAATAATATTATCGAATACGTAGTTTCTAATTTTTTTATTTGCTGTTATTATACATAGTTAAATCTGTTAACGATCAAATATGTGTTTTGCACGGTGTGCGGGGAAATTTATCCTATCCTGATATGGAGGGAGTACTTTGCTTTCTTTGCTATAATGTTAGTATGCTACACAACGCTTTTCACTTTGTTTTTTTTCGAAAGGGAAAATTAATTGTTAAACACACCCCTTCCCCTAGTAATGCTGTTATATGTTCCCATTAATGATAAAAATTGGATCTTTTATGTAGTGAAAATAACTACTGCTGCCTTGAAAGATTTACTTTTAATGCTACAAAAATTATAATATGTTAGGCGTTGCAATAGTTTTATGACTCGGTTAATACATATAATTTTTTTATTATAATCCCTTCTAATTAGCAGTTAAAATGTTGATATTTTCATAACTATGCAAGGAATGGAAATAAATTCTTTCAAGAGATCGACTCTTATATTAGAATTAACAACTCATAATAATTTCATCTTAGCATTTACATGAGGCAAAATCTAAGGAAAGATTGTATTTCTATAGGGTTATGGAAAGACGCAATTTAGTTAGAATAATAAAAAGTAAAATGTTGTAGTTACAATATAAAAAATTTATTATGCAACGTGCAGTAGTTACAAAGTTTATAACCCGATTCATGCAACTCAAAAATTTTATCTTTATCTCTTTTAATTAACAGTTAAAACCTTAATTTTTCCATGTTTTACGGAAATACGGAAATAGAGGTATCTTTGCATTATCACGGTTTTGCGCCCTTCCTTCGTAAATTTGGCAAATAACGGCCCGATAACGGAGTAACCCATGCAGTCAAATAAAAAAGAAATAAGAGTCCACCACTGCCAATAACGCTGTCAAACGACAGTCCCTAACAGCTGTAATCCTCCGTCCTCCCTCCCGCCGGAAGAACACGAAGCCTTTCTTAAACAATGAGTGTGATCGAGATTCTCACCCGCGTCGACACGATCTGTAAGAAATACGACAAGTACGACATAGACAAGCAAAAGGACGCCAACATCGCCGGCGACGACGCCTTTGCTCGCCTCTACTCCGCCATCGAATCCGACATTGAAACCGCTCTTCAGGTCCTTCGCTATTACTTTGATTTCGACTCCGTATTTCTAGGTTTCTTTTAGAATTCTAGTTCTTAAAATGCAACCCGCGATTTGTGTGTTCAGAAAGCTGAATCCGCTTCGAACGAGAAGAGTAGGGCGTCGGCGGTAGCGATCAATGCCGAGATTCGTCGAACGAAGGCTAGGTTGCTTGAAGAAGTTCCTAAATTGCAGAGATTGGCGATCAAAAAGGTTACTCCTCTTCATACTACTAGAATTGTCTTCTATTTGGTGATTTAACCTAGGGTTTCTATTTTGGAAGAAATTATACCTTAGCAGATTCTTCTTTGATTTCCGTTTGATGTTCGTGTTGTTTGATTGGTTATTGTTCGGAAAATGGTTCCTCAGTATAGCCTGAAGGTTGGTACTTATTAGAAACTGATTAATGTCAACTGAATTTTGCATAATTGTTAGAAAAATAAGGAGAGGTGTCTACTGTTTTCTGACTCCATTCACGATTCTCCTCTAGTTAATATTTGCAAGAAATTGTGTTACTGATGATCTTTGATTCAGGTCAAAGGACTTTCAGGTGAAGAACTTGCTGCCCGTAATGATTTGGTGCTGGCACTACCTGATAGAATTCAAGCCATACCCGATGGTGGTGCTGCTCCACCCAAGCAATCCGGAGGTTGGGGAGCCTCTGCTTCTCGGGCTGAAATCAAATTTGATTCAGGTTGACTTTGAAGACTCTGTTGCACCACTAGTTATTATTTTCATGTCGTTCTGAACTGTATATCTCCAAGATCTAATTAATTGACATGAATTACAGATGGACGTTTTGACAATGACTTTTATCAACAGACTGATGAGTCCAATCAGTTCAGGAGTGAGTATGAAATGCGCAAAATTAGGCAGGCATGTCTTATTTTGGAATTTAGGATTGAAATTAATCGTTTGTGATGCTACTGCATTCTTTGTATACATGCTTGACATGTAATTTTTTCACTTGCTTAGGACCAAGGTTTGGATGTTATAGCAGAAGGTTTGGATACACTGAAAAACATGGCCGGTGATATGAATGAGGTGAACTTCCAGCCTATATACTTGTCGGGTGCTTTTAAATGAGCACGGAACTTGATTTATGCAACTTTCTTTTGCAATTTCTGCAGGAACTGGATCGACAAGTTCCTCTAATGGACGAGATTGACACCAAGGTTCGTATTTATGAAGATGTCCCACTCATATTTTGATGTGGATGTGGTTCTTAGTCTGGCTGGCTTCTTTTCCTTTGATGCAGGTAGACAAAGCTACTTCTGAACTGAAGAACACGAATGTCAGGCTAAAGCACACCGTTAATCAGGTGACTTGAACTTCAGTATGCATTTCCGTCTTCCTAGTTTCTATTGCTCTCTTGTGTCGCTCATTCATTTCTTGTTTGTCGGTTTTGTTTCAGTTGAGATCTAGTAGAAATTTCTGCATTGATATCATATTGCTGTGCATAATTTTGGGAATCGCAGCCTACTTGTACAAGTAAGTGCTTATTCAACTAAATATCTCTGCTTCTCTTCTGTGTGATTTGAGATTTATGCAAGTACACAAACGTGAAAATTCAGACTATGTTTGGAATTGTTTGTCGTGTTTAAACTAAACTGCAACTTGTCTCTTTCCACCCCAAAGTTCTGGATAAGCTATATATTTGGATACTCGTGGACTTTGTTTGTCTTGTTTAAACTAAACTGCTACTTGTCTCTTTCCCCCCAAATTTCTGGATAAGCTATATACTTAGATACTCATGGACTGTTTATTCTCAGTGTGCTAAAGAAGTGAAGGTGGCTGGCAGTATACTGGACTTATAAGCACGGTGCTGATCTTTTGAGTGAGTGTCATCGTATTTCACGTGGATCTAATATATGTATTTTCTGACATTGCTTTGGCTTGGTGAATGTATTCTTTAGCTTTTATGTACAAATTCTGGCATTTGGGTGCTTGTATCAACTTTCCCCCTCAATTATTCTCTTTATCAAGGGCCTTAATTCCTACTGTCATATGATGTATCTTATTACCATAACTATTTATCTATGCTCGATTAACATCATGCCCTTGGAGCTATAACATTACTGTCTATATCATGTTTCTTCTCCCAGTCTTTATCTAGTTTTGTGGAAGTTAAAACACAGGGAGTTTATAGACAGTTTTGTGGAAGTTAAAACGCAGCGTGTTCTTCAGACAAGATCATCCTCTAAAAGGGAGTTTTTCTTGCCTTCAAATTCCCAGCTAAGTTCTTCACTTGATAAAAGTGGAGTTTCAGCATTTTTGGATGATAAAATGGCTTCTGCCACGGGTAGATATTCGTAGTTAATAAACACTTTTCTATAGACTTACTGATGCTCTGCTAAAATTACATCTGCCAAACACAGCACATACATGAGAGCGAAAGACCGACCCAAAAACATCGACTCAATTCGTGCAGGTTCTTAACCTTTTTAGGCCACTCATGTCCAAGCTGGGGACTGTTCGGCAACTTTAGACCGATACTTCATTGTTCTGGTAGACTGCTAGTTAAACGAAGCCAAAGATTGTCTTGAGAATGTCTGTCTGCGAATGCTTCTTATTTAGACTGTCTTTCATGCATGTACAATCCATTTATAAGACCATCATTATTCTTATTTAAAAGTGTCAAATTTCAGAGCATGTAAATACTACTCCTCAAGTCCATTTTCAAGGCTCATCTACATTTTTTAAAGTAAAAGTTATATAAAATTCATAATTAATGTTTTCAAATGTGTATACTCCCTCTGATTTGTTATTTATGACACACTTGTCATAAATAAATGTTTTCTTTTATTTGGCACCATTTTCATTTTTGGTAAGATTCCTTCACTTTCATCCACTCATTCTACTTTTTACTTTCTACGTTCAATTTCATGCACTTATTTTCTTCACCTAAATCCAAACATCTAATGTCATAAATAGAAAAAACGGAGGGAGTACTTAAAACTTATTAGAAAAATATGAACAAAGATGAATATAAACTAAAACTTATTGTTTTCAAATGTCTTAGTCTTACTTAAAACATTTTATCTTTCTATTATTCAAATTAAACATTTTATTATACATAATTTATTTTTAATTATAATAATAGAAAGATAAAATGTTTTATTCACAATATTAAAATTTTATTATGCAAGTGTAGTAGTTACTTATAAGTTTATGACCCGCTTAATGTAACCCGTGAATTTTATCTCCACTTCTTCTAATTTGCAGTTTAAACCTTGAGATTTTCATAATTTATCTGGCTCTTTATAATAACACTTTGAATTTTATGTTCAACATGTTTTAATTCAGATGTTTTTTTATTATGGAATAGTCATTGACATGTTGATTTACACAATGCTTTCGTTCACGGATTCATCCTTTCTTAACCTCTGATTCGTTTTAGTTTATACTTATGTGAGAGAATTTCTATTACCATATAGTTTACGCCGTATTTTTCAGGTGATTATTCCCATCTAGAACAAATTAAAATTTCCTATTACCATTTAGTTCAGGAAAAAGCGTAACTACATTTTAATTTAGGAATCTTACCGTTTTCCTTTTTACTTTGGTTTTTTCCACTACAATATATAAAGAAAACCAAAAGGACATTGACAACAATGTTTGCCACATAATCATTCATCTAAGATGGTGCAGAAGAAATCAAAACCAAGAACAGAGCAGAAACAGAAGAAGAACAATGTGATGAAGAAAACTAGCCGAGGGCGACAAAAGATCGAAATCAAGCGAATCGAAAACGATTCTCAACGCCAAGTGGCCTCATCGAAGCGGCGCAAAGGCCTCTTCAAAAAAGCGGCCGAAATCTGCATCCTCACCGGTGCAGAGGTCGCCATTATCGCCCGAACCGAATCCGGCAAGATCAGCGCCTTCGGACATCCTAGTATCGACGGCGTAATCCAGCGGTACTTACACGGGCCACAATCGGCACCCGCCCCGAAGCCAACACCGATCAATGCTGAGTTGGTGAATGAGGATCAGAGACTGAGCTCAGAACTTGAAACCGAGAAGAAGAAACTGAAAGCTCTGGAAAATGCGAATGTGGCGAATAACTTCTGGTGGGATGACCCGATGGATGGTTTAGGATTGGAGGAGCTAGAACGGCGTCTTGCTTCTTTGATAGAGCTGAGGACGAATGTGATCGCCGCAATCGATGAACTGCAATCCCAATCTTTCGGAGTTGCAGACAACAAGGCGGACGAAATGGCGGAGTTTCTGGGAGTTGCGGACAATGGAGAGATGAAACAAACAGCCAAGACTGATGGACCGGAGATGTTGCAATGCAACCAATTCATGGGAGCTGCGGACAACGGAGAGATGAAACAAACAGCCAAGACTGATGAATTGGATATGTCGGAATGCTACCAAGCTCTGGGCAACGTTGATTTAGGAAACACAACCACGGTTGATGAATTGGGTCTGTCGGATTACTTCCAATTTCTGAGCAACGTTGATCTAGAACAAACGACGAGTACTGATGAACTGTTTGAAGGCTCCCAAACTCTGGGAGGTTTGGACAACGTTGATTTTGCTGCCCTTGCTGGAGTTGATTGCGAGGATCCGTTAGAATCTGAAACTGGGTTCGATTTCTGTTTTACTCAAGAAGATTGCCAATCTTTTTGCTTGGATCCCTTCGGACCACATATGGATTTTTATGGTTTACCTAGTTGAGTAATGAAGGATTCATTGCTATTTTAATGCATGGGAACACTTTTAAACCTTTTTCGTTCGTTCTAATACGGACCACTTTTCGGTCACGTATTCCATGCCAGCAACTCTTTTTTGCTACATAACATAGGGGATATTTTTAGACTGTTTGCAATATTTCAAAATGAGACAGACATGTAACCCAATCCAAATAATATTTGAAACTAATCTTTAAAAATTATGATTGAAATTTTGTTTAGTCGATCAGATAAATCATTTTATTTTGAAATAAAATGATTATTTTATAATTCTACTTATGGTTGATTTTTTAAAATAAACTTTATTACAATAGTAATAAACTTTTATAGAAAACTAACCCTATTATTTTCTGAAAATGCCACCCTGGCTCTATAAAATCTTAAAGGATAATTCTTACCCAAGCTTTTGAACAATTGTACAATTCTTGCCATGTCAATCAAAATCAGCCTTTATTCCTTTTTGTTTGTCTTACTTGGTTACTATTCTTTTCATTTAATCTGAGCTCAATAGTGCCGGATCATGAATCCCCCTACCTAGATCCACCACCAGTCTTCCACCTCGGTCCCACCACCACATCCCTTCCACGCCTAGCCCCCACCACCACCCACCATTGCCGCAACATCACCCCATAACCCATCCCCATCCCATGTCACCAAACCCCATCATCAAACTCATCACTACGTCGTCTCAGGCTGCAGTTGAGCGACACCGGTTGATGGACTGGGAGGAGGCCGGTCCTACCGCCGGAAAAGAGAACATGGAGGATCCGCTCTCGCCGGCGGTAAGGAAATACGGAGAAGCGACACTCCGGCGAGAACAAGGCGGGCTTTACGGCAGCAGATGTGGACTTAACTGCGACAGACGGCTTGAACGGTTGCGAACGAGTGAAAATTCATAGTGAATCTGGGCTTGGGTCGCAACAGAAGGGCGCTAGGTTGGGGGCGAACCAATTAAATTCTCGCCAAAGATGAAGAAGTGCCTATCTGTGGAAATTCCTATCGGCGGCGAACCAATGGCAAAAACAGAATAGTGCTAAAATAATATTATTAGATTGGTTAATAATGTAATGGTCCTTTCAAGTTTTAAGAAATTTGATTTTTTTTTTCCAACGGTTTAATGAATTTCGGCCAATTTTAGGTTATTAAGGTCAGATTGACACTTTCGTTCAAAAGGTGGGATTAAATTGTCGGTTTCAGATTTTACAGGGTTAGATTGACATTTTCGACCAAAACATAGAGTTATTTTAGCAGTTAACTCAAATTAATTTTATTCTTACAAAATAAACAATTTTCTTTGCATTTGAAACAATTGTCGTTTGATCAGCTGCACTATTGGCATCACCTCCAACGGGGGGGAAATCCGACTAGTACAATCTTCAAAATGTTGTTAGCAGGTTATAAAAGTAAGACCATATGAATTTAAGAGGAGTTAAAGAGCTTAGCTTAAATGGCAGAGAGAGATGATGAAATGTGAAGAGGAGTTAAAGAGCCTAGCTTAAATGGCAGAGAGAGAGAGAGATGATGAAGTGTGTGTTGAAGACAAATAGTAGTATAAATTGAGAGACAGACATTGATTCTGTGAGAAATAAAATATGGTGGGGAAAGAATTGGAATGTGAGCATTGGATGCCTTTGGCGGGTGGACAGGGGCATGTGTTATTATTCCCGAAAACATGGAATTGTTTGCTTCTGCACTTTTTCTACCCCTTTTGGTTTGTCAAACTACAGGGAGAATGTATGTATGGTATGTGGTAGGTGACTCAAGGCAAATATTCAAGCCCAAATTGGCTACCTAACCAAATATTTAATCTATCCACTTTCCGAAATCATGCTCCTGTTCGTGTGGTAGAGCAGTTAAGTTCATCGTAAAATCAATTACTCCCACATCGCATAGTTGCTTTTCTTGCAATATTCCCTATAAAATACTGATCGCATATTTAAATAGACATATGAATAACAATATTGTCATCTGTGGTATTGTTGAATTCGCTGTAACAAGTGGTTTCCAAATATCAAATTTTCATTTGCCGTTATTATACGTAAGTGAACACATTAGCGGTCAAATATGTTTCTTGAACAACGTGATAATGATTGTTGTGCAATTTAAGATGAGACGGAGAGAGTACTAAAATTGATTTATCATAACTTTACATGTTTATTTATAACTAACTTAATCAGTGGATAAGCATAAAAGAATTTTGGATCAGTGAAAGTGCTAAAATAAAGTAATCCTACCTTTTGACACTGCTGATTTTTTAGTCAACATTTGTTTGACTGGATTTTGTTGAAAAGATAATTTTGCCCTTGAGTTAAAAAAAATGAAAAGGAGGAAACCCTTGATGAAAAAGACGATTTAGCCGGATTCCTCTTTTTAATCTCTCTGCCGAGTTCCTCTTTTAGAATGTAATCTCTCAGCCGAGTTCCCCCATTTTTCCTCGTCGTCTTCCCTGTTTCCCCGTTTCACTGTTTCTCATTCCCCATTTCCCCGTTTGTCGTTCCCCGTCGGTAGGGGCACTGGCCTTAGTGGCGGTAGGGGGTGTTGAATCGAGAGCAGCTGTGGGGATGGTGAATTGAGAGCAGCGATGGAGGTGTTGAATCGAGGGCGGTGGCGATGGCGAGAATGTGATAAAGAAGGAGTTGGACTGGTGGGGCTGGTAGCGGTGGCGCTAAGAAGGGGTTGCTGGTAGCGGTGGCGTTGTAGTGGGCATTGGCGCTGTCAAGAAGAATTCCATAGTCTCGGTAGTGGTGGAGATGGTGAGAGAAGGTGGTTGAGAGGGTGGGCGGTGGTGGGGGTGGTTGAGCGGCCGCGAAGCAGATTAGAGGTGGATTTGTCTGCGTTAGGTTTTGAAGAGGAAGAAAGATAGGTTTGTCATAAGAGGTATTTTATCATTTTAGTTATTAGCCATGCCTGAATTCATTTGGTCAGTCCTGGAATTATGGAGTTTGGCTATATCAGAACAATTTTTTAAAAAAAGTTAAGTTTAGATTGACACACACATTAATCAGTTAGGGTTAAATTGATATATTATGAGATTGCAGGGTTATATTGGCACTTTCAACCAAAAATTAAAGTTATAAAATTATTTTTCCCTAGTGAGAATTATTATCAATTGCGCATAGTTACATATGGATTACATGTGAAATAGTGAGATTATACATTCATTTGAACTAATTTAGAGTTATGAACTTCTATCATAAAATTAATTCATCGTTTATAAAAGTGATTTGTGATCTTATATATTGATATAAGAGCATCTCTAGTGGTAAACTAATAGCATCTCCGGTGGTAACTACTAAGAACATCTTCAATGATAATCTACAATCCTTCTAGCTTGACCAGTCATGGAATGTCATGATAGCATTGTATTTTTGAAATGAGAAAATTATGTTATTTTTAAATTTAGTTCATTTGTCAAATATTATTATCGTATACTTATTATTATTTTCAAAAAATCAACAGTTATGTTATTTTCTTATATAATGACAAGAATATATAGGAAGTACACGTGGAATAAATTTATTGTAAAATCAATTGATGTTTAGAAGGTTGTACACACTCCCTCCGGTCCTCTAATATTGCACCCTTACCATTTATGTATTGTGTTTTTATATTAGTACTTTTCCTTTATGACAAATACTAAATTAATTTCATCCATTCAATTTACTTTTTCTTCTCCCAATACAATCAATGTCTACCACTGATTTTACTTTTTCAAAAGATTTGTGTCATCTTGCAAGTGCCAATATAAAGTGACCAGACGGAGTATACTAAAACATACTTAATCATAAATATTTTAATTTATACAATATTAATATTATGAATAGGTAACGACGAATCATATTATAATTTTTTAATCGTAAAAATAAATAGATGTGACACTTAGCTTGTTAATTCACGATAACAGTAATATGATACAAGATAAGTAGTTCATTTCAACTGTTATTTATTTTTGAAAAGTAAGTTCATACTCCTGTTTTAATTATTAATCTCTAGCATATAATGTTGATGGATCTGACATTTCCTACTTGCAGCCTGTATTATTGATGCACCAGTTTTTTTCTAGTACTATCATGTTTTGGTTGCTGCTTTGAATTAGCAAAATGAAGAATAGTCCGTCCGTGACGAATATGAATCCAGAATAATCATATCACACCTCACATGCTCAATTTTAATTATTATTATTATGTCAATTCATATACTCTATCCCATTTTAATGCTCCTTCGTTTCTTTATTAGTGGCACGTCCGGTCTTTTGAGTGTTAGAACTTAGGAGATGTTAAATGAGCGGATGAAATTGAACTGAAAGAAAGAAAAGTAAAATGAGTGGATGTAATAACCTTAAACTTACCATAACTAGAAAATGTCAATATAAAATTAAATTACATTCTAAATTAGAAAGTGTGCCACTAATAGAGGAACGGAGGAAGCATGTGAGTTTAAATTCTATTGTGTGATACATTCGTTATAACATATGTTTTCATAATATCAAATTTTCACAAGTGTTAATTGTTCTTAATAAAATATACTAATGATAAAATATTTTTCAAGTCAACTATTAAATGTTAAATGGTGAACATTGAAATGGAATGGAAGGAGTATAATTTTTTAAAGTAATTAATACATGTTAATTGTATGCACTCGTGCGTTATTTTATTTATGAACAAAATAAAACTACGCCAGTTTATGATTTCTGCACGTTAATTGATTTTAAGTTAAATTTAATTACATTCGGTGCAGTCTAGATTAGATTAGTGAAGATTAGAGGCTAATTATACGGATCGATGAAGTAAATGTGGTGCTGTTGAAAAACGTCGCGATTGAACGCGTATTAAGGAGAGGGACTTGCCAACTAAAAATTCATGCGCTTAATATTATAATAATAATTATAATTAACCTGACCTAAGTACCTATCACCAAACCATATCTAGCAAATTAGTACTAATTAGATTAACATATCGGGGAGAGAAATTAGGAATCTATGCAACGAATGGGTGGAAGTGGTCGGCCAATTATAATATTATTATTATTTCTTTCCCTGGGAATTTGGGACTGAATTGGACTTTGGAGATCAGTAAAAAGTTTTACTCCCTTTTCTTAAGTACTGGTTTAGGTCCCTAGGTTTGCATGTGTGTGTTTCAAACTAACAAAAGGCAGTTTTTTTAAATTATTTTTTTAGTATTAATCTTAGAGTCCGTCTCTTGAAAAACGGTTTTTCCACAAGTCATGGAAATACCAAGGTTTAAAGTGTAAATTAGAAGAAATTAAGATAAAATTTTTGGGTTGTATAAACCGGGTTACAAAATTTATAACTACTACACGTTGCATAATAAAACTTTAATATTGCAACAAAGACCTTTTACCTTT
>JAULKM010067107.1:0-12087 GCA_032355605.1 Rubia tinctorum | reverse complement strand
TTTAATGGTCTGCAGGCACCCTAGAGTCTGGGACAAATATTGCTGAATATTGTCATCATGCTCTGTTGGCATTGGAAGTTCTCATGCATCCCCGTGCGAATTCTTTGGTAGATTTCCAAGCTTTTGCTGATGATTGTGATGGTGCCAGCATTAAGTTTTCTGAAATCCACTCTAACAATCCTGGAAACAACACTTCATCCCTTATTGGTGCACAAGAAAAGCAGCCCTCTCAGACTCTTGATGATGACCTGTTCGAGGGATGGATAGGAAATGGTGACTCTGACATTGGATTTGGAAATAATAGCAGAACTGATGAAGAACCTTCAAGGATAACTGATAATTTGCCAGTTTCCGAACTTTTCCCTGCCGTTAATCCATCCGTTTGGCCGCCAGTTTCCGAACTTTTCCCCGCCATTAATTCATCCTTTTGGCCATCGGGGGACATGGCGGGAATTCAATTTGATAGTTACGATAAGAATGCAGAAGGGTTTTCAGTTGCTTTCTCAAATGCAGACAAAAGTACAGCTCTAGCTAATGCCGAAAAAGGTAAGGGGGTTGCCTTCGACTTTGATGATTACATTCAGGATATTGTTATTGTTGATTCGGACTCAGAGTGACAAATTGGTAGTTGCTTGGTGGTGAACGGCTGGTGGAGTCTAAGTTAGTCTGGTGGAGTCTAATTCATATTTTGCACCGCAGCAAGGATGGTATTGTGAACCTATTTAGGTGAAAAACTTATTTCGAAGAACTGTTCCATAACTGCAGTCATGGCACCTATGTTGAATGTCCGAAAATTCAAGTTTCTATGTTCGAGGGTTATAAAAAAATTTATTATGGAAACCCTCCAATAGCGGATATTTTTCTCTGAATTCTACATATCATTTCGTTAGAGAAGAAATCTGAGGTACTTTGTTTAAGAATTTGATTTTCAACTTCTTTTCTCTGGCCTAATCTTTTTTATCTAGGAAACTTATTAGATGGAAACTAAGAAACAGATTAGTAGTTCCTTTGTCTGATATCGTATCGCTACGCCTGTCCACGAAGCCCACTATCCCATACTCGGTCAGCGGACATCCAAAACCACCCGCCAACTGCACCATTCATCATTTTCTCTTGGTTTTAGCTGGAAGAAGATTTAGAGAATCCACAATGGTAGTGGACTTAATGAGCAATTTTTAACTGTCATATTATGAATTTTGATAAAATTAAGGTAAGAACCAATTACTGACAGTAAATCTTCTTAAATAATCACTTCTTATGCAATATTTTTCACTTTAAACTATTACTAATTAAAACTACAAAACTAAGTGTCAATCATTGAATGGTTGATATTTCACAAATAAAGAGGTATCAACTCATTAATTAAGGAACAACTCCTTATTAAGGAGTGGTTCTTAAAACTCAACAATGGTCCTCCTTAAATAAGGAGTGTCCCCTATTAAGAAAAGTTGGGTTAATGAGCAACCATTGCGAATGCTCTCCATACTCCCTCTGATTTTTTAATACTGGCTCCTAAGAAAATGACACATTTTTATGAAAAGTAAAATAAGGGAAGGAGATTGTATTGAGAGAGTAAAAATCCAATTGAGTGGATGAAAATAGCCTAAAATTTTCAAACATGAGCCATTGTTAAAAGACGAAACAAAAAATATAAAAGGAGCCAATTTTAGTAGACTGGAGGAAGTATCTAATCCCATGTTAGGTCTTCCTCGCACCGATATTAGCGGGCCTCTCAGATGATGTCATGACACCATCATCCATATCACATCCACATTCACCAATCTCACCCGCTGATCATGTCCAAAATCATAAAAAACATTAATAATAATCAGATAGAATAATCCAAGAAAAACCTAACAATATTCAAAACAATTACTTACGGCAAGCATTGAGATCAATAGGATATCTTACAAAGGATGTGCTCTCGACTTGCATCGCTATCAACCATCCGGTAATTCCTCCAAACCACTCACACACAATGAATCATCACATAACCAGTGATATGCCTAACCTAAATCAGGAAGAGTTCCGACATCCCAAATAAAACTAGACAAATCCATGAAAACATAAACCTCCTCAATCTAAAGGATAATCTATAAGAAACCTACAAAAATTTACTCTTTCAAAACACTCAAAAAACAAACGATCACACCTGCACAAATGCTCTAATAACATCCTCTTTTATTGGCATAACCTAGCTTAGGAAGGATAAATCATCATTATTAAAACAATTCAAAAGTTGCATCCCCATATACCAAAAAATTGACTAGCCAATTATTTAGTCCGGAGAAACAAAATGCCACAATAACCTACAGTTTCAACGAGAATAATCTGAAAAGTCCTTGCCCAAGTGGCATACTTATCCACTCTCAAGCTCACCAAATATAGGCTCAAAAAATCACTTACATATCAGTCCACATGAACATCAGCCAATATAAAACACATTGACCCACTTACATTACAGAAACTTTCCCCTTAAAAAGATACCACTATCTCTAACATATTTACACAGAGAACTCATTACAATAATCTTCGCTTAATGAAACGACACAAGTAAGCAAATCACCGATGGACTCTATCGGTAACGAAGAAATCCACGCTCCGCTATTGATACAGAGCGATCACCCATGACTTTGCATACGTCTGGAAACACACCAGCCTAATGATACAAGTGGAGAATCGCCCGCTTTCTCATTGCGGAGCAACAAACCCTAACACCCCTATCTTTCTTACAAAACTTGGCACAATCCAAATAACCAACCAAAAGAATCCTACCAGAACACTCCACAATCTCTCACCAAAAAGTCAACCCGAATTTACTACACCTAAGAGCTCTTAGACAATCCCACACTAACATAGTCAGAAGGCCATCTTCCACAACAAACAATAACCCTATTATTACAATCTGCCACCACTACAAATTCGCAAATAAACACACCATTGGGAAAAAATGACAACTTCGCAGTCACCACTAAATAATACAATAAATAATTGAGAAGCATAGTAAAAACTTGGGTAAAGTGCATAAGTAACCCTATTAAATTTCAAAAGTGCATATATAACCCTGTAAAATATGAAAGTGTGAAACCAACCCTAAGAATTTGAGCAATGGTACAGATATACGCGAATTGCACTATTCCAGCGTTGACTTAAGGAATTCAGGCATTGACCTAATATAAAAAAGACAAAGTTGCCCATGGGTTTAAAACTAAAAGTTTAATGACCATTATACCACTAGATTCCACTGTCGGTCGCTGCCGCCGAACCGCCGCTGGTGGTCGGGTTAGATCAGTATCTTTTATAATAAGATAGAGTTTGATTAGCACTTTAGAAAAAATTGTAGGGTTAAATAAGCACTTACATAAAAAAAAAGATAGAGTTGTATCAACACAATCATAAAAAAATATATTTTCAGGAGAGTTCACTCCTTATAAGAGCATCTCCAATTATCCATCCCCAAAATTTCTTCTCAGCCCACCTTTTTCAATATTTAATTAATGACTCATTCTCTCACCCTAAATCCATCTGGCCTTTCATTTATGTTCTACAATTATAAGATTCAACTAATCTCACTACCTCACTTTATTGTGGTCGTCACCTAATTTTCCATTTATTAAACACATCTTTTATCATGTACATGAATATATAATATTGCATGTCACTGTATTTTCAATATATATAAATTAGTAGAAAAATATTGTTACTTAAAATATATAGAAGGAATACTAATAATATTTTGGATGGAAAAAACATAAATTTAAATTTCAACAAACAACATTCATTGGAATGGTACATGAAATGACTTCATAAAAGAACTTGAAAATTACAAAATAAATTACTGATAACACACATTCATAAGATTAAATACTGTAAAAGTTACGTTCACAATTATGCTTAATTTGAGTTGCAAGAGTGTTGCCAAACATGTTCAATCAAGTCATTCTTGAGTTGTCGGTGATTCACTCTGTTATGGAGTTGAAACCTTGGCTGCAGAAATTCAGTCATATTAGCTCGGGTCCCTGGATATAGTCCCAAGCTTCCTGATCGGGAATATTTAAGAAGTCGGACACATCAAAATGGAGCCCGTATGTATCTCGCTCATTTTCTACAATCATGTTGTGTAGGATGAAACAAACTATCATTATCTAATCCACCATTCCAATATCCCAATTATACGTAGGGTTGCAAATTATATGAAATCGAGCTTGCAAAACTCCAAATGCGCATTCAACATCCTTTCTCAGTCTCTCTTGGAAATTCATAATCATGCCCATTCACATGAAATCCACACTTTGGAGTCACTCCATTTATAAGGACATTATAGAATAAGGGTGAGGAGTCAAGAACGTTAATGTCATTACAAGACCCCGGAACTTCAAAGAATGCATGCCATTTACTAAGATAGTAAGAAGCATCCGCCTTCAAGATAATGGAAGTTTTCTTAGATCTACCCATATATTGTCATTTTCATGCCGATGGACAGTTCTTGTAGTCCCAATGCATGCAATCCACACTACAAAGCATTCAGCAAAATCCACGTTTAACTCCAACATGCTACATGCATGAAATATCTTGCAGATTCGCCCCCCTAAGGTATTCAAGATGATAAGCATCAATGATGGCCTCTACGAAAAGACGAAGGATATCTTTTGCTGTTGTTTCCCCGATTGACGTATTCATCAACTTGATCATAGGTTAAACCATATCCCAGGATACGCATTGCAGCCGTACATTTTGTAATTGAAGTGAACCCAAGTACATTGCATGCATTTGGTCTCTGTGTAAAATACGTGTCATATTGCGTAACATCTCCGACTATGCGGATAAATAAGTCTCTTCTCATATGAAATCTACGCCGAAACATAGCATCATCGTAGATTCTTTCCTTAGATCCATAAAATGCTACTGCCACAACGTTGTTAAACTTTCTTCACGGTCTCTATTGATCACCTTTCTCTTACCTCTCCTCCCGCGCCATGAATTTTCACTAACATTGTGTCGCAATACCATGATGTATTCACAAACCATGCTACGTACTTCTCTCCTTCTATGGTCTTGTAATGTTTGGTTTGAGGATTCTTGAGTTTCATCATCACTCCAAATTGGTGGTAAATCAATGAGAAAAGATGGAGATATTTTGGTTTGAAAATGAAGACATTAGTAGCTCTGGGAGAAGAGTCAGATGAATGAAGTTGGAGGTGAGAATGAGAAGTGACTCAATGTCTTACTTATATAGTAGACATTCACAAAAATGTATGGTGATTTGAGAAGGGGGGTACGTGGCCAGTACACTCAAAACTCAAATTTCGACCTGCATTAAGAGATGAGACTATGTAAAACCCATTCATTATTGTCGATTGGATAATTTGGATTTTAAACAACGACCCACGTGAAGATATGGAACGTGACTATGGCCTATTGCACTGAAAACCAATGGGGTTAATTCATTCCTAGCCATTCTCCTTTCCAATGTTCTAAAATGCATATTTGTTATTCCCGGCTCTCCGTTCCATTATTTTTCCTCATCCTCATCTTCGTCCAAAGTTTTTTTGGTATTTCCATCATTGGAATTTAATGCATAATCTCAGCCCCTCTTCCCATGACATTGGTATTTCCATCATTGGAATTCAATTCAAGACACATAAAATTTTAATGCTCCTATTTCACAAACCCTAGGCACAAGTAAGAAAATAGCAACATGATTTCCTAATATACATAAATATACACACCAAATAAATATTGAGCCAAAATAATGATTGAGCACAAACAAAGAGTATTAATTTATAGAACATATTCACACACAAAACATAGTGTAATCATTTATGCACAAAAAATATATGGTAATCATTTACCTTAAACCCTATTAACATAGTTACTAGTAAGAAATGAAGAAGAAACCCTAGCCTCTACTAATATTTGTATCCAAAATTCACAATGATGAACAAACCCTAGCTTAGCCTTTTCATTTCAATAAAAAAAAATCTCACCAAAGATCAAACCCTAACTCAGGATGGAGGATTTCATAATGTTTGTCTTCGATTGTGTGAAGAATTTGTGGAGAAGAAGGTGATTAGAAGAGTGTGGGTTTTAGAGGAGAAAAAAGGTGGGAAACTCCCGCTTTAACTCTTGCCATTTATTATTTCATTGGAAATGTCTTTAATGATGTAGTGTAATCCGTCGCGTAGCTAGGTTCAAGAATCAAAACTATTTCGGCCCCTATACTCTTAAGAGTCGAGTATGTTACGAAACCAGAAGTTGTTTTTCTTCTATAGATAAAGGATAAGAACGGCTTTCAGATTCAGAAGCTGGGGGGGTTTAAGAAAAACCCCTCAAATCGATTTGAGTTCCACAATATCACAAATTCAAATAGAAGAACCCTAGAAAATTCAGATTCTATCAGCAACCTTTAATCGTTGAATTCAACATCCTTTGAAAATACAATCATGTTGAAAAGGAGTGGAGGAGGATGGGAGGGCGGGCAATGCATCATCGCTGAGCCACGACCCATTTACTAAGGTGGGAGCATCGGATAAATTCTTCAACATCGAAGCTGAGAGGAGGTATGTTGATTTTCTAAGAATGAGGAAGTGTACAAATCAATAAGTTGTACGTAGTGCCAATATGCATGATTTGTCACTGGGTTATATATTGCGTTACTTTAGAAATCATAGGATGTAGAAATTTTTTACTTGTGAGGAGAGTGTGCACATCGACGAAGTCGTCCAATTCTATACTTACTTAGGTCAAACCTTTAAGAATGATGATTTGACCGTAGTTAATGGCAAACAAGTGACCGTCACAAAATACACTATAAATGCCATCTTACGTAATTCGTATACCACTGCAGCGAGTTTGAGGCCTAATAATCCCGATGGTTGCCTAGAGATATATCATCAACAACAATGGCCCAGCGTTACCGAAGCCACCCCATGTGCCCCATGAAGATGGCTAGAAAATATTTTGGTAGGAGAGGTAGTTCGGCGGGTCAGGAAGATTTGTACGATGCAGGTGTCCTGACCGTTGAACAGATACTGGTTCACGGGTAAATTTGCTTCAATTTTTAGCCTTCCGATGGTCATGCTTGTGAGCCCATGATTGGAAATTTGATGTAATTTTATTATGTGATGGAGGGGATCCCCATTAATCCGGGACACACAATTTTGTGCTATTTGTTGAAAGTGGCGGGAAGTAAGAAGAAGGATCTACCTTATGGTGGACTTATCACTACTTTTCTAAAGCAGTTTGGTGTCCAACCAATGGATAGACCATTGTGTTTGGAGTATTATGACATGAGCTGGTTTGCTCACAAGCAATTGTATATGGGAGAGGATGGGAAATGGCGACACAGGGAGCTCCCTGGTAACGCCGTCAAAGCGAGTAAAAGGGCAAGGGATGCAGATTTAGACATGGTTGAGTCATTCACCTCTCTTGAGTTTGTCGAGCATTCCTTGTTGTTGAGTGTGATTTTATTTTTTGGTTATAATTAATTTGTATGTTATTGTCTTGTTAATTTGTCCAGGTGGGCGATCTATTTGGAAGAGTACCAAGAGTAGGTACCCTGCCTACATTTGAGGTGACATTACTAAAGTGAATGAGGAATTGACTAGAGTAGAATCCCGACATGCGAAGTTGATTGAGACCGCAGTGTTGAAATTTCCACTGGATGATGAGCCAATGCTAAACCTTGCCCCAGAATTCTCAGAGTGTGAGCCAAAAGAAGAAGACAATGATGAAAATGTGGGAGGAGACGTTGCTCATGAAGATGCTGTGGAATCAGAGACTATTACTCGAGAGCCCAATAATGTGGAGGATGCAAATGTTGGTGTATATGCCAATGAGATTGCCGCCCCGGAGGATAGGGACCAGGAGTTTATCAAGATGTTTGCTGATTCATGAATATTAATCTACCATTACTCTATAAGCTTGACTTGCGATTTATTTGTTTTGAGAGAAATTCATTCATTTGAGATATTTGTAGTTGTATTACCCTTATTATGTTAGTGTTTTTAAGAATTCAATACTCACTTTGAAGAGTTTTGATGAATTACCCTAAAATGTCATTACGTATCCCATATTGTCCATATGTATGTGAATGTTTCTATGTAAATCTTTCATTTTTTGTGAATGAGTTTTGCGCACGAGGCTTCACTTTTATGCTCTTCCGAGTCTGGAAGAACATCGTCTCTTTATTAATTCGAGTCCAGACTGGGTTCCGGACTCATAAGTAAATCTTGAATTTCATCCAATTCGAAGTAAATATGCTTCCAAGTTCAGATCCATAATTTGACACGAACCTGGTGAAAATCAATTTATTTGGAGCCTTTTTTCTCCTTCAGTGCTTCCAAACTCGGAAGCATGGTTCTGACTTCAGTTCCATTTTCTGGTCTCAACCTGGTGGTTAGGAACTATTTCATAGTTTCATGTTCTAATTAATTTCAGGACACAGAATTTGAAATTTGGCTCTTCATAATATGAGCACGAAGATATTCTGGAATCAGAATACAATATTAACTCTTCAGAACCATGGGCCCGGCTGACTTCCTCACTCCAAAGTATGGCTCCGAGTTCTTCATTTTATGGGACAAACCTTGTGGTTTGGCTTCCCATGTTCTAATTAATTTCCGGACTTGGAATTTGAAATTTGGCTCTTCACAATATGAGCACGAAGATCTTTCAGACTCAGAATACTATATTCAGCTCTCTTAAACCATAGGCCCAAAGGTCTTCCTCACTCGGAAGTATTGTTCCGAGTTCATATCCATTTCTTGGGACAAACCTTGTGTTTTGGCTCTCCATGTTCTAATTCATTTTCAAACTCGAAATATGAAATTTGGCGCTTCACAATACGTGCACGAAGATCTTCTGGACTCAGAATCGTATATTTGGCTCTTCAGAATCCTAGGACCAATTGACTTTAGGAATTGGAACAAACGTGGGTGTATAAACAAATTGTCAGTCGGCCAGCATAAAATTTCCAAATCAGAAACCCTGACACCTAATCCCCTCATTTTTTTGAGCTGGAAACTATAATCCATAAACCTTTTGATTCTTTTTTAAGAGGCAAAAACTATCAAAGCATGGTTTCATCACAACAAGGAGGTCGTGGAGGCAAAGGGAAGTCCAGGGAGGGTAGCTCAAGGTTCTTGAAAACCATTGATAATGATCAAAGGGCTAGATTTTCTCCACTCAAGCACAAGAGAGGTATGATGCTTTACACCAAAACAGGAAATTTCTAGATTGCTACATTATTGATTTAAATGTCTATCATAGCATAGGTTTAGTTGATCTGGTGTTAAAATTTAATGACCAACATGTCCTCAAGTTACTAGCAATTTGAGTGAGGTAAAGAAGGGTGGTTACAAAACAAAGGTAAATTGGTACAACATAGATCTCAGTCCATGAATTATTAACCAATTGTTGGAGTGACCGTACAAAGGTCTCGATGATGTATTCCCCTAAAAATTTGATGGCCTGTTAGATGACATATATGATAGGGAGGCTTTTCCCCCTTAAATGTGACTGCTCGTTTGTTGATCTCATAGCCTGCAATCATAGATACTTCCAGTGCAACCCCACAACCTTAGGGAAACCAGAGAGTTTCTGTTTCAAAAATTTTACATAGATCAGCGCATCGTGTATGAAATAATAGATGATGTTTTACTACTTGAGGGGAGGAAAAGAAATCTCGGGGCTATGATATTATAACACATGCTATGGATTACGTCATCAAAGAGGGTTATCCAGAGTCTTCTTTACGATAACTTGATCACTTTGATACTGCAAGGAGTTCCAGGGTTGGCGTTGTACGGTGAGGAGAGACCGTGCAAGTTTTTCATCAAACAATACTTCACAAAGAAAATTTGGGTCTTGTTTGAACACAAATGGGACACATGAAGTGGAAGAGCCCAACAAGAGGCCAAAAGTTGAACCTGTTATGTTTAAACTTGCTTAATTTAATTTTATAAAATTCCACTATATTATAAATACTAAACTTTTTTTCTATCAAACAATTTCACACTGGGAGTTGGTGCGAAGTTAACTTAAATTGCAAAGCCATTTGGAGTCGACATCGAGATCTTGGGTAGATGGAGGGTCTTCAGTGTAATGGTTTAATCGTTGAATGGATTGAAACACTATTTTATTTTGTTATGAATATTTTTGGTGACTATTTTTATATTCGAAATTTGGCGATGAATACTTGTGATGAACATACAATTTTTGTGATAAATATTTTTATGTTTGATTTTCATTATGAATATTTGTGATGACTATTTTTTCGATTAATAGTATTCGTGAGCTTAAAAATACTAGGTTAATGAGCTGAATTAGTTGTTTAACCAAAACTCAAAACGAGTTATCGGTTCCGAAAGCTCTTGCGTCCTTTATGGTTACAAAGGTACAACAACAAAAACACTAAATAAACCAAACCCTAGTTTTGTTTCTTCCTCTTTCCATTTTTTCTACTTCCGTCTACTCTTCTTGATCTTATCTCGGTCGTCAACCCAAATATCTTCATCATGATCAGTATGCCCTAAATGACCACGTAAACTCAGATCATCCTCCTCAAGTGTAACGACATCCCCATTGGATCCATCTCTGCTTACCGACCAAAGCCAATTATATCCTTGCCTTCATAATATTCAACAAAAGCTCATTTTCCCTCAACAACTATCTCCCAACGAGGGTCAATAGGGTCTTTCACATAGAATACTTGGTGAGCTTGTAATGCCAATATTAAGAAAAAGTGCTTTTATAACCCTACCTAGTTGACATAAGTGACAATATAACCTTTTGATAACTGAAAGTGCAGATATAACCCTATCTAGTTGATGTAATTGCCAATATAACCTTTTCCGACATCTGAAGGTCGGATTCGATGGAAAGTCAATTTTACCCATTTACGAATGTGTTGATATAACCCTATATGTTTTAAGAATGAGCAGATATAAACCTATATGTTTTAATAATGTACTGATATAACCCTATCAGTGGTCCGGTGGCGGTCCAGCGAACTCCAAGGGTAAATTTATCAACTCAAATTCAGATTTTAATAATAAGGGTATTTTGGACATTTTACATATAGTCAACGCTGGAAAATGGAAGTCAATGCCGGAAATGGGGTTTGCGGGTTATATTGGCACTTACATTAACTAGTTAGGGTTATATCTATACTAAAAATTATCTGAGGGTTATATTGACACTTATGTCAAGTAGATATGGTTATATTGGTATATATCCCCAATATTAACGGATCTTCTTTCCAAGCGACTCGACTACGATCCACGAGGGCAAATCCAAAATCCTCAGAGCATTGACCATTATTAAGATCAACCCATTGGAATTTAAACACATGAACTTTAGCAGTCACATGTCAATCTCTCAAATCTCAATTACAGTACCAAAGTAACACTATTACGTGTACATTAGATTGTCGTCACTTGCACTCGCAACGTGAAGGGCCTCAGATACAAGTGTCACTTCACTATTCTGAGATACACCATTATCATCCATTTCTTTTGTATTGAAAGTAAACCCACTAATGTCGTAACCTCCACATGAAAGTGCAATGCCCAATGGTCAATGAGCCAACTATTTCATGATACGCGGATGATCACCAATATCTACATGACCTCGTAGTCATGAAGAAAAATTGCTTGTATGTTGTTGCAGAACACATGCTTTATTGAACTTAGGATGCATAGATCTTATCTACTCCATGTAGATATCAATATGCATAACAACATCTACATGGTTCCAAAGTACATAAAGGTGCACCGTACACAAATCTTCTGCACTAGGGTTCATTAGTTTCCCAGTCTCAAACCTTTGCCAAGTACTCGCCCTTCTTGTCGAGAATTAGGAACACCAACATACTCAATATCCTTCAAAAAATTAATACAAAATATATGACCTCTCCTGCTACATAACGTTGCCTAATACTTGCATCCGGTCTGTACCGATTCTTCACAAAATGTTTAAATATTTTCATATACCTATCGAAAAGATACATTCACCACAAGAATAACTGACCACAAAAATAGATCTCCCAGACCAAATGAGCTATCAACTATACCATTAGATCAAAAA
>JAULKM010067096.1:0-12087 GCA_032355605.1 Rubia tinctorum | reverse complement strand
ATGCTGGTGCTATGAGACCGCGGTTGCAGTTGGAGTGGAGCCGGAGAATGAGTTGCCGTATGATCCTTACTATGTGAATTATGGTCCGGATTACACCCTTCGTGTGGAATCTGATAATTTCAGGGAGAATCGAAATTCGAGGAGCGATTTGGAGAGGATCAAGACTGTGTTGCTTGAGCAGCTTTCGAGGTTGCCTCATGCGCCGAGTGTGCAGTTTAAGGCGACGCCGAGTGTTACTGAGGCCCCGGAACCGGCCGAGGAAGATGTGGATCGCCGGCCGAAGCTCTGGAAAGGAATCTGAAAGTGAAGATGAAGATGAAGATGCAAAGACTTGTAAACTTTGTTCTTGTTGCATGTGTTTGATTTTAAAATTTTAAGACAATTTATCGGTATCATGTTCATTTGTAGTGGAAATATTTGTCTGGGCGTCTAGACAAAAACCATTTCAAATGTTTCTTTTAAACAAAGGTTATAAACTTCTATTGTGTTCTATCAAAGTCTATTCTTTCATTTTGTCCCTCGTTGTGGAGAAGTATCGACTATTCAAATCAATCATATCTAGATTGACCTGACCCAGCCTAATTCAGATCCAAACTATTTGAGTTGAGTTCAATTATTTTTTATTTGGGTTAAAGGGTGTTGGGAACAAAGAAACTTGAATGAAATCCCATAAGTAACCGCATGAAGAAAGAATAGCTGATCAACATATTGTTTACACCATTACAATTGATCAAAATTTGATAAAAGGCTAACTTATGTTATGGAGCAATATACTCACTCAGTCTCACTAATAACTTTCGAATCACTTTTTATACAAAGTTTAAGTCAAGTCTATGTGGCATGCTTTTCACATGAGTTAATTGTTTTTTTAATGGTGATGACAGTGGACCCACATAAATTAAATGAAAGGAAGAGTTATGACCACATATTTATGACTAAACGTAGAAAGTTTAGAAATAGGAAGTTATTAGTGGGACGGAGGGATATGCTAATCACATAACGATCTAACTGATCTAACCATCTCTCTAACCACCTTCTTCATCAACCAAAATGAGTTACTCCATACTTCAACTCAGTTTCCCTCATCTTTCTGTTGCTGATCATTTTCTGCTTTATTTATCAGGTAAAAAGACCAATTTACCCCTGCATTTCATGACAAACCACCCCCTTACAATAAGCTTGTCCTCAAGCTTGAAAACCTAGGAACTGATGTCTAATTACTTCTGCATCTTCCCATTAACTCTCTTCTTCTGGTAGATTTTTCCATAAAATCAACCATTGTCTCACTTATTCTACTCCTCTTTACAATAATCATCTTTGTAGATTTCTAGCAGGTTCAAGTACTAACAACTCATCATACTCTTTTGATGGTAACTCAGTTATATTCTCTGGCTAATTCCCAATATATTTCTTCAGCAAAGATACATGGAATACAGAATGTATTCTGCTTTGATTTGGTAGTTCCAACTTAAATGCCACTTCACCAATTTTCTGAACAACCTTGTACGTTCCATAAAACTTGGGAGATATTTTCATATTACTTCTATTGACTACAGACTTATGTCCGTATTTTTGAAGCTTTAATAATGGCCAGTCTTTTACCTCTAAAGTTCGTTCAATCCTTCTTTTATCTGCAAATTATTTCATTCTATGTTGGGCTTGTTGTAAATGATTTTTAAGCAACTGATTCAACTTATCCTGCTATTCCATGATGTTTGCAGTAACAAGAATCAATGCATCTCCGAATGTACCCGATGGTAATGACAGAGGTTTCACTTCAGATAAAGCTTCATATGGAGTAATTTGAATGCTAGAATGATAGGATGTGTTATACCACCACTCACCAAGGACAACCATTCACTCCATGTCTCTGGTTTCTCTCCACAAAAACTCCTTGGATAATTTTTTAAAACCTTATTCAACCTCTTTGTTTGTCCATTAGATAGAGGATGATAAGCTGACCTGAAATTCAACTTAATTCCCATCAATGACATCAGTTCTTTCCAAAACTTGTTGGTAAACATCTTATCCTTACTAATGCTTATGTCTCTATCTTCAACTGAACTATCCGTGATTATATCTCTTGATTTTTGTCTCAAATGAGGTTTTCTTGAAAGAGCATATGCTTCTCTATTGTCATTTCCTTGTTTATATTGAATGTCAAAGCTCATACCAAGCAATTTGGTCACCCGTTTATGCCGAAGATCATTAGTTAGCTTCTGTTCAATCAAGTATTTTAAGCTCCTGTGATCAATTCTAATAGTAAAATGATTCCCAACCAGGTAGTGTCTCCATTTATCCACTGCCATTACTAAAGCTAAAAGTTCTTTCTCGTGAGTGGACAATCCCTTGTTCTTCTAGCAGAAAGCTTTACTTAGAAAAGCAATAGGTCCAGAACTTTGCATCAAGACATCACACATTCCTTCATCACGAGTATCAGTCTCAATAATGAAATTTTCTTTGAAATCTGGCATCTTAAGTACTGGAGCATATGTCATTCTTTGCTTAAGTAATCTGAAAGTCTGATCAACATCCTTATTCCACAAAAATGAATCCTTCCTGAGTAGCATATGAAGGGGTTTATAGGTAATACCATAACCAAATATAAATATTCTATAATAGCTTATAAGCCTAAGAATCCCCTCAATTCTTTAACCGCATTAGGTGTTGGTCTGCTGAGAATACATTCAATTTTACTACCATCCATCTCCACACCCCTCTCTAAGATTATGTGTCCAAGATATCTTTAGCAAAGACACATTTGGATAGTTTGACATACAATTATGTTGTTGTAATATAGCTAAAACATTTTTGCAAATGTGCACAATGCTCTTCCAAAGTTTTGCTATATACAAGGATGTCATCATAGAAGACTAGCACATATTTTCTGAGAAGAGAACTAAAAATTGGTTTCATTAATCCCTGGAAAGTAGTTGGAGCATTTGTTAAACCAATTGGCATTACAATGAACTCAAAATATCCATGATGTGTCTGAAATGTTATTTTATCAATTTAATCTCTTTTCACCATGATCTGATTATATCATGCCCTTAAATCTAGCATGGTAAACTACCTAGATCCCTTTAGTTCATCCAATAGCCCATCAATAACAGGGATAGGGGAAATTTTTTTTATAGCTAAGCTACTAAGTATCCTATAATCTATGTACATTCTCCATGCAACATCCTTCTTCTTCACCAGCACCACAAGAGAAGCATATGGACTATTGCTAAACTGAATGATATGATTTTGAAGAATTTACTTAACCTGCTTCTCTATCTTAGTTTTGTAAGCATGAGGATACCTATATGGTTTGATTTTAAAAGGTTGAGAACCAGGCTTTGAACTGATTTTTTTATCAATAGATCTTTTAGGTGGTAATTCTAGTGGAAAAGAGAAAACAGTGTTAAACTAAAATAAAACATGTTTGATGTTCTCCAGTAACTCCCAGTTTTTCAGTTATCTGATTCCCACCATTCTCAGGAATAGAAAATCTCAAACTTCCTGCTAACACAGCTTCATTCTCCTCAGTCTCCTCATTTGTGTCATTCAGATCAAATGGAACATGCACCATGAGTAGCTTTCTTTTTCCTACTCTCAGGCCTTTGAACCTGTTTCACCAAGCTAATATCCTTAATTCTGTAGACCTTTCAGAACCCAATGATAATATTTGCTAATGATATACTTTGATGTTTTAAGTCAAATGTAATAGGGCTAAAACACTTCATCCAGTACACCCCAAAATAATATCAACCCCTCCAAGCTTTATTACTTTCAAATCAAATAAGAATTCCCGATCTTTGATCATCTATAATACCTGTGGACAAAGCCCTCCCCTATAAACTTGACTTTCATCCGCAACTGTGATTAAAAATGGTCTTGTTCTAATGACTAGAAGTTTTTTCCATATCACTTGATGCAGGATCAATAAAGCTATATGTATATCCTGCATCAATTAGTATGTTCACCCGAATTCCTTTAACCCAACTAGTAAGTGTTAATGTGTTAATTCTAGAACTACCATTACATCCTATGGTATTTAATGAAAGTTGTTCAGGTTCCACATCCTCCGGCCCTTCTTGATCCTCGTCTTCTTCAACTATAATTTCCCCATGATTAAGTATTTACAATTAGAAATCTGATAAACGTGCTTAAACCTGCACTGATAACCTAAATTTATCACCACATTTGTAGCATAAATTATGCTCTCTTCTGAATTGTAACTCTTGTGGAGAAATCCTTTTATACCTGTCATTAGAATTCATTTTATCTATAGAAACTGATCTCCCTGCTTGCATATCTAAACCAGCCCTCCATCCACCTTTTTCATTCCAGCTTTGTTATCTGTCACCTACCATTTCCCCCTATCATTTGACTTGTTGTTCCAGTTTTGACTGACATGTAACATTCCCTTATGTTTCTTCTGCTGCACCTCCAAATTTATCTCCCGTAGATTGGAAAATTCAATTGTATCCTGGAGAGACTCGGGTTTGATTAGCTTGATCATTGGTTTCAATTCCTCTTTCAAACCACTCACAAAGTTGGACATGAAAAATCTCTTAAACAAATAAGAATGTTTCCCAATGATTAAAGATCTTAATTCCTCAAACATTTCTTTTTAATCCTTTACAGATCCGGTTTGATACAATTTATTCAATTCCTCCACTTCATCACGACCTCCTATCTCAGAAAACCTTTTAAACCCGCTTCACAATATTCATTCCATGTACTAATTCTCCTAACATGTTTTTCATTTTGAAACCAGATTTCAGCACGACCTTCAAAATATATTTCAGTTGCTTCTTCTCTCCGTGGATCTCCTATCTCATAGTAATTGGAAAAAAAATCCGCACTTCCTTAACCAATCCACAGGTTTATCTCCAGAAAAAACACTTAATTCAATTTTTGGTTGATTATTTCTTGAATTTAACCCTACCTTGTTTCTACAATTTCCACCATCACTCAACGCAATCTTTGGGTTATTAATGACAAGAACCGTACCTCTGGCATGAACCAATGTCTGATATTGAAGATTTGGCCTAATTCTTGCAGGATTGCTACTTGAACTCCTTGCATCCTGTTCTTGCATATTTTCTTTGCACATTTTTTAAGCATTGCCATCATCACTTTGGTCTTATCATATGTCAAAGTTATCTTGTTTGTAAGCTCTGTAATTTTGCCGTTCAGAGCCGATTGAGCTCCTCCATTGCCACTTCTAGCTCTTCCTGATTCTTACAGCTGAGCTCCAAGCTCTGCTTTAATTGTCATGTGCTATTGTGGAAATTGGCTTCCACATCCTTCAGATGTTTCTCCACCGTCTGGTATCACATACTGTCCGCCACGAATTGGTCGGGAGAGAGTGGCTCTGATACCACTTGTTAGGAACAAAGAAACTTGAATGAAATCCCAAAAGTAACCACGGATTTTAGGAGAGAAAGAATAGCTAATGAACAGCCTTTTAAAACCATTACAATTGATCAAAATCTTGATAAAAGACTAACTGTTGTTATAGAGCGGTATATATGCTGATCAGATAACCATCTAACTGATCTAACCATTTCTCTAACCACCTTCTTCATCAACCAAAATCAGTAACTGCATACTTCAGCTCAGTTTCCCTCTTCTTTCTGTTGTTGAACGTTTTCTGCTTCATTCATCACGTAAAAAGACCAAATTTTCCATGCATTTCATGACAAAGGGTTAGTTAAATTTAAGTTGGGCCGAGTATGGGTCGGATCAAACTAACTCATTTAAACAATTTTCCCCCATTTAAAAAAATTGTATTAATTTAAAAAATTCATGAAAGTTTTTTTTATTACATCGTATCCTACATTATTTGACTCCGTGGACAAATTCTCCCTTGAGATGCTTAGTAATATCACAACTAAAATGCTCACTTCACTCACACAAATTCTCCCTCTCTTACTGTCCTCGTGAGCAAAAACTAATTAATTGTATTCACAACTTGATGGACTTGACTGAATGAGATTTCTCATTTCTTTGAATTATTCTCACTAATCCCCTATCAATTTAAGAAACCTAGTAGTTCATCATACAATTGGCTATATTTAGTAAATGCGGAATAAAGTATCAAAAATGAAGAAGTGCATATATTTATTTTGTTCAATTTTATTTATTTTTATAATTCAATAATATACAAATAAATATAAATAATACATATAAGAAATTTCTCAATAATATTAATCATACCTAACTCAAAAAATTTCAAATTAATCATTCATGTCTATAACTTGATGTTCATTAGTCGAGACTGGAACTTCCATGAACAACATACATGTTTCAACATAGCAAGGATTTCATGACATTTCTCATAAAAACTATACAAAAATTCCCTAAACTGGTCATAGCTTTCATGCAGTGGGAATATATTTAGCAACCATAAAATTAGGGTTAAAAGGGAAGGTATCAGTAAGAAATCCTTCTAGACTCACAGTGGTCATTTCGAATTCATTGCAATGCCCTTCGAGTTAAAAAATGCTCCAGCGACATTTCAATATCTTAGGAACCAATTTTTTCGGGAATTCTTGACGAAGTCTATTTTGGTGTTTCTTGTTGGTATTTTGGTATATAGTCATTTTATGAAAGATCGTGTTTCTCATTTAATTCTAGTACCAAACTTACTCAAGAAACGCCAGCTCTATGCTAAATTTTCCAAATGTGTTTTTGCTAGCTCTAAGGTGAAATATTTGGTGCACATTATTCTCGGTGAGGGAGTTGAGATAGATACTTAGAAGATTAAGTGCACTTTACAATGGCATAGTCCTACAAATGTTAAGGAGCTAAGGGCATTCTTAGGATTATCTTGATATTATAGAAGATTTATTGCAGATTATTAAATTGATTGTAAACCATTGCATCAGCTACTTAGGAAAAATGCTTTCAAATGGGCTGAAGTGGAAACAATGGTTTTCCAAGAACTGGAGAGAATTATGACTAGTGCATCTATCTTTAAAATGCCAGAATTTGACAAGAATTTTATTATAGAAATTGATGCTTCTATAAAATGGCATGGAGGCAGTACTATTGCAAGAACAAAGGCCAGATGCTTTCTTGAGCAGGGATTTTTGTCCAAGAAACAAGGGATCACCAACATAGGAGAAAGATTACTGATAGTGGTAATGGTTGTGGACAAGTGGAAGCATTGTTTGATTGGAAACCATTTCAGCATTCAAACAAACCACAGAGCTTGAAATATTTGACTTGGCGGAAGTTGGAAAATGCCCTTCAACATGAGTGGATCCAAAAACTATTGGAATTTGACTTTGAAATTTAGCACAAACCAGGCTCCAACAATGGCCAAACTGATAGAATCACCCCATAGTTAGCCATCAGTGATGATCAACTGGTTCACCATTCTGCTCTTCAAGAATCAATTGAAACAAAGTCAGGAGATAAGTCTGAAGTTTATGAAATAGCAATGAGCAAACTTATACATTTGGTTACTCTTTGAATGTTCTAAGTGGAATCTCTTAGGGAGTTCAAGAAAATAGTGTTTCGTTGGATTCTGGAAAGGTTGTGAACTCTAACCAGTTAACAACTTTAGAAATACTCAGTGGAGATGCAAATATGCCATTTGGGAAAGGTTAAAGAATCTTGAGGATTCAAATTTTTTTGAAGCTGACAACACTGGCCTGCCTATATGGGATGAAGAAATCACATCAGAAAAGCTTGAAGCAGAACCAAGAATATGCTAGCTCCCTAGAAAGACACAGAGTATCAATACTCAGATTTCTCAAAGTGATAATCTCTTGGATTAGAAATTTTTGGTGAAACTAACTTCTGCAATCAACATTTGTGACCAAATAGAGCAGACCAATGAATATCAACAATCCTTGCTTAGCCATAATCCAAGATAACTTATTACAGTGAACATTGTTCATCTTTCTTATAGCCCTTATGGATGATATAAATTGAGAGCTATCAAAGGGATTCTTGGGTGCAAGCATTAGTTAGTGCAATGGTTTTATAATCTGATGATATCAACGACTAAACTTGTATTCGAGGCATTCTTAAGAAGAAATATAAGATTGTGCTTGGTTCTTCCATAAATGTGAGACAGGATATACTACCTTCAATGCATTCCTCATCTATTGGAGCTCACTCGGACCAAACAAACATCAAAAGAGTAACTTGTTTGTTTTTTCCAAACATGAAAGAGGATATTATTACTTATATTAGAGCTTGTACATTGTGTTAGAGGAGCAAATCATAAAACTGTCACATCCATGGCCTGCTTCAACCCCTTCCCATTCCTTATTAAGCTTGTAGACAAGTCACAATGAATTTTGTGGAAAGAATACCTCCTTCAGAGGGGTTTGATACCATATTGGTAGTGGTGGATAGGCTTACAAAATATGCTCATTTTGTAAGTCTAAAATACTCCTTCTATGCAACTGAGGTAACTAAGGCATATTTTATTGAAGTTTGTAAAGTTAATGTTACTCCATATACAATGACCTCTGACAGGGACAAAGTGTTCAAAAGTAACTTTTAGAAGGAACTAATGGCTTTGAAGAAGGTTCAACTTCAGTTTACCTTACCTTACCACCCATAAACAGATGGTCAAACTAAGAGAGTAAACCAAGTATTAGAGAATTATTTACAATGTTTTTGTTGTTATAAACCAAGAACTTGGAAAGAGTGATTGGGATCGATCGAATGGTGGTTCAGCACAAATTTACACTAGAGTGTTAGTATGAGTCCATATAAGGCACTGTATGGTGTCAAACCTATTACCTTTCCCCTTGGAATTTCAGCAGATGTTGTTTTACCTAAAACTCATAATATGTTACACCAAACAGACATTGTGAACAAATTTTTGCAGGAGCATTTAAAGTGAGCTCAGGAAAGAATGAAGCAATTCCCATATTTGAGAAGGTCAGTAAGGGTTTTTTATTATCGGAGAAGTTGCAGAAGTACATACAATTATCTCTGGCCAATAGGCATGATATGAAGTTAGCCCCAAGTAATTTGGTCCATATCATATTCTTCCGAAGATTGGGGTAGTGGCTTATGAACTCAACCTCCCAGACCATAGCAAACTTCACCCACGCTTTCATGTCTCGCTTTTAAAGAAGCATATTGCCCTTTATCCTCAGTTACCAACCAATATACTTGAGTCTGATTTATCTAGTGTTCTATCATTGCAACCTCTTAAAGTTTTTGCAACGCTAGCTCATTATCAGAAATTGGGTTTCAATGGTACAATGGTTAATTGAGTGGTTAGATTTACCACTTGAATAAACTTCTTTCATTATTCATCAATTCCCTTATTTGAAAGGTTGGGGTTAAGTTTTAAATTATTGAGGAAGGAATGTCGAGAATAATAAGGTAGAACATGGATTTCTATCAATTTACTAGAATAAATATTATATCGGTACATTGGAGATAAACAGTGCACCCAACAATTGGAAACAAGTTGTTCTTCAACGGCAAGCAAACCAACTACTCTGAATCAGAGAGTTGTTAGCTTAAAAGGGGAAGTTAGGGAATCAATCAGTTTTCATCTTTATTATAAACAAGATCACAAATTGTGTTGTTCTTTTGTTTCTTTCTTTTTGTTGAAATCGCAAATTGTGTTATTCTCATTCTTCATAATGACATTCATTCTCTCCTCAATTCTTTATCTTAAACAAGGTTTTGGTTGTAATTTCTTTGGATATAAGCTGAATAATTACAGCCTACTGGTACGCGACATTTGGTTTGGGCTTCTCTGCCCATATCTTATCATACAAATTGCAACACTTATCAATTATCATCTCCCTCGTGGAATTTTGTAATCTCAAAAAAACATGTTAGAGATTTTAGTAAGTTAAGGTGAGGGACCAATAAAAAGTTGATAAGTGTACATAACTACCATAAGCCACATCCTTAAAATTACATGTACAGTAAAAATCTAACAATTATATACATTTGGCAACCTTCAAATATTAAAATCCCTAACATAATTTTTTTTACCGGTCGTCCCCTTCACATACTAAAATCCGTAACATAAAATTTTGGGCAAAATACAAAACTAACTCTAGTATTTTCTGAAAATGCTTATCTAACCCTGTAAAATCTGAAAGTTCAATTCTAACCTTAAATTTCTTAGCAAATATGCCGATATAACATTTTCGCACTGTTCCAGCATTGAATTGACATTTTCCAGCATTGACCAAACCTAAAAATACTAAAATACCCCTAGTCATAAAACTAAAAATTTAATTACAAAAATATTCCCAGGATTCTTCTTCATCTCCAAAACCACCACCACCACTGCTCCGCCGCTCTACCGCCACTGCTCCGACACTCCACCATCACCTCTGCCACTGTGTCGCCGCCGCCGAACGGTATCTGGAAATTTGCCAGGATTCTCTCTGTTTCATCAGATTGGAAATCATGGCATCAGATGAGAGTTTCCAGAGAAACCCAAGCGTTGTGCCGCTGCTTTCCTTAGTAATCGGATTTCAAATTAACACCTCGGGGGAAAATAACGCCCGAGAAAGTAAAAGTAACTAGTGGTCGTCGGGTGAGCAATACATTAACTTCTTAGTCTTCAATTCCATCATACACCTGGACTCGCTACCTATCACTCCCGAAGGTGTAGTCTTGCAAAACCTTTTCTCTCTAGGATTCTGACACTCTTCATAAACTAACCAGGGATATAGATCTGACAGCTTTGACGCTCCGGTGTGTTCTCCTTCGGTCTCCGATCCAATGGTTGATGCTCCGGTGTATAGATGCACCGGCGACCCAACGACTGATGTTTCAGTGTGTTCTCCTTCGGCCGGCGAACCATGGTCTGATGTTTCTTCGGCTCAGGCAAGCTAATCAAAAGGGTTTAGTTCAATTTGAGAGATAGTTTACAGGGCACTTGATAGGAGAGCTAATTTATAGGGCGCCAGATATTATCTCTTGATTGAGACCAGAGATAATATTATCTCTGGAGTTTTGATTAGAGACCAGAGATAATGTTTAGAGAAAAATGAGGAAGAAGAAGCGGGTATAATGGACCAGAGAGACCAAACATAGACTTCTTTATTTTTTTATTCTTTAATCAGGGTATAATGGTCAATTTATTAAATTTCGACTAATTTCAGGTTGTTAGGATTTTATAGTGGCACTTTCGTCCAAATATTAGAGTTAGAATTACATTTTCAAATTTTACAAAGTTAGATTGGTACTTTCGATCAAAACATAGGGTCATTTTAGCACTTAACTTTTAAAAAATCTTATTGGTCATCCCTATCATAAATATTTTTTTGGGTTAAATACATTTATAACCCTAACTTTTGACTGAAAGTGCCAATATAACCCTCCAATATGAAAAAATGCTAATCTAAACCTAACTTATCACCGGTTGTGTCAATCTAACCTTAACTTTTGGTCAAATTGTCATTGACCCAATTTCGTCATTGACCCAAAGAATTCAGGCATTGACCAAAAACTAAAATAATCAAAATACCCTTAGACTAAAACTGAAAATCTTAATACCCATTATACCCCCCGTTTGCTTTCTTCTTCACAGCCCAACCATGTCGTGTTGGTACGCTACCGCTTCCACCGATTGTTACCCCTTGACACAACCCTCCAACCATGTATTGGGGAAAAGAAATTTGAGAAAAGTTAAACATTCTATCAAAATCAATCATTAATTAAGAAGAATAATACCATCAACATCGGTCGGAATAGCTCCACCTCCATCATCCTTAAACAATGCTCTGCATCATTCATACATTACAAAGATAAAAAATATGCTATAGTTCAACAAATATTCACGATTAATAAAAAAAAATCGACCAATATCATCGGAGGTGTCGAAATCAATATCGGCGGTGTAATCAGACTTTTTGATGGGAAGATTCAACCATTTGCGCAGTACACTGCGACCCCAAAAAAGCTGTTGTCGCCGCTGTTTCTGTGCCGCCGCCGGAAACCTACGCCGCCGTCATAGATATGCCACAATAGTTTTCAAACCAACAGAAAAATCCTCACCAATCACAACTTCATTCACTAAATCCTTGAAGATGAAGCATTCGATGTAAAAAACCACACCAGAAGTCTCATTCTGAAAGCTTGCCATAG
>JAULKM010067085.1:0-12088 GCA_032355605.1 Rubia tinctorum | reverse complement strand
ATTGAAGAGTTAACACAATCTCAAAGAGGTGCTCTTGATAAGTTTATTGTTAAAGAATCTCATACTTCTAATGAAAAACAAAATGTTGACGATGATGATGAAATAACTTTGAATGAAAAATGTTGTAAATGTTGATGGTAATAAGGCTGAAGGGTTATGTAGATTACATTGCATTAAGACCATTTCAGCTGAAATGTATTCCGAATCCGGAACTTGTTCGGCTATTATGGATTCCATTCATTTTCAATAACACAACAAAAAACAAATGATGTACTACCTCTAATTTCTTTTCCTACCAATCTTCTTATGCTTCCTCTTCCACTTCTTGATCTTTTCGAGCTGATCAACCCATGTTCCTTCATCATGGTCGGTATGCCCTAAAAACCCTCGTAAACTCATATCATCTTCCGCTAACAAATTACTTTCTTCCAAACTTGATACGGTGGGAGGATTGCGCCTCAAATCAATAATGTCTTTGACTTCATATTCTTCACTAAAAGCTCTTTTGCCTTCTAGAATAATCTCTCAATGATAATCTACAGAGTCTTTGACATAAAACACTTGATGAGCTTGTGATGCCAGTATAAATGGATCTTCTCTCTAACCAACCCGATTACGATCAACAAGGGTGAATCCAAGTTCTTCCATTTTCTGTCCGCTGTTCGAATCTACCCACTAACATTTGAATAGGAGAACTAATAATTTCACATAATCTAGCTCCCATATCTCAAATATTGTTCCAAAGTAACAACCTTGGGCATACATGGGATTGTCATCATTTGCATTTGCAACATGCAAAGCCTCAGAAACAAGAGTCACACTCCTATTCTGTGACATACCCTTATCATCAGAAGATTCTGTGCCTAAAGTAAACCTATTAATGTCGTAACCTACATAAGACATAACAGTGCCCAAGGGTCTACCTGCCAACCACTTCAATGAACGCGGATGATCGCCATTTTCCATGTATGCTCTTAGGCAAGAAGTAACGGTTTTTAGTATGTTGTTAGAGAACACATGCTTCATTTTATGTTGGATGGTTTGCTCTAATCTCTTCCATGTGAATGTCAATGTACGGGATAACATCTTCATGAATGCAAAGAACGTAAAGGTGGCTCGAACACAAATCTTCAGCACTTGGGCTCAGTAGCTTGCCATGTATTACTCCTTGACCCTGTATCCACCCTTCATGTTTGGATTTTGGAATAGAATCTACTTCCTTCAAATAATTGGTACAAAACTCAATCACCTCCTACGCCACATAACGCTACACAATACTTGCATCAGGTCTATATTTGTTCTTAATAAAATGTTTGAAAATTTTCATGTAACTCTAGAAAGGATACATCCACCACAGAAATGTAGGCCCACACAATTTTATCTCACTCACCAAATGAACGATCAAATGGACGATTTTATCAAATAATAACGGCGAGAAGTACATCTCCATTCGACACAAAACTTCGACTATCATTGATTGCAAACGGTCAAGCTTCCGAACACTTATGCTTTTCGAGCATATGGACTTGAAGAACAAACATAGTTTCATAATGCACAATCTCGCGTGAGGAGGCAATGATGCCCTAATGGTAACGGTATTCAATTCCTGCATCCAGTTGTATAATCGTGTGATTTCAATCAAACCAACTTCAACTCCTCCACAAACACGCATGAACTAATGTTGGACGAATAAGCCCCATGAACCTTCACGCTTTTGAGGGTTTGGTAGTAAGATATTTTTTTCGACTGCGACATGGAATAGTAAGCTGGTGGAAGATAACACTCTTCGCCACTCTTTTTTATACCCATATCAACTAGGTCGAGCTGAGCCTTCAACCCATCCTTTGTTTTACCCGGGGTTTTCAAAAGTGTACCCACCAAAGAATCACACACGTTCTTCTCTATGTGCATTACATTTAGACAATGTTTTACATCCAAATCTTTCCATTAAGGTAGGTTGAAAAAATAGAACATTTTTTCCAACTTCATTTAATAGTAACTTTGCGCTTCCTCTTCCCAGAGTCGTTAGGCAACCCCTTAACCTTTTCATAAACCTAAGCTCCCGTTAGCGGTAACGATGCCACTCTCTTCTCTACTTACTCATTAAACCATTTCTTGGTCGATCACCATGGATGAGCTTCTAGAATAAACCCCCTATGGCCTTGATCTATGGTTTTACAATTATGTTTCAATTGAAAAAATGAACTTCTTTCCCACACACTGGACACACGTAGTGCCCTTTCACAGAGTAGCCAGAAAAATTTCCAAATGCAGGAAAGTCCTTTATTGTACAAAACAACAACGCTTTAATGTGAAAGTATCTCCTGACCAACCATCATACATGCTAACACCATCCCTGAAAAACGTCAACAAATCATCAACCAAAGGAGTAAGGTACACATCTATATCATTACCTAGTTCCTTAGGGCCCGATAGCACATACTTTTATTTCATGGTCAACCATGAAGGGAGGTTGTATATTACTAACATAACGGGCCACGAGCCGTGTGTGCTTTTCATATTACCAAATGGATTCATTCTGTCGGTGGAAAGGCCAAGTCTCAAATGTTGGGGTTCCTAACAAAACTCGGGGTACATGGCATCAATCTTTTTCCACTTCTCACCATCTGAAGTATGTCTAATCACGTCTTCCTCCGGTCGATCTCTCAGAGAATGCCATCGCTTCAACTTCACATCTTCTTTGAAAGCGTACAACTTCTTCAAACGAGGAATTATAAGGAGATACCATAAAACTTTGGCTGGTGTTTTTTTCTTCAAGACCAAATTAACATCCGCCCCAACCGCAATTCCACCTCGCTTTAACTTATACCAAGATTCATCACATACCCGGCAATTTTCTCGGTCATTGTCCTTGTCCTTGTCCTCTGCCCCTCTATACGACATACAATATTTATGACAAGCATGTGATTTTTTTCAATTCCATTCCCATAGGACAAAGAATTCTTTTCGTAATATACGATATGTCAGGCAAAAGATTACCTTCAGGTAAAAATTCTCTAACTAATTCAAGAGTCTCTGTCATGCTCTTGTCGGTCTACCCAAATTTTGCTTTCAAATTCATCAATTGCGGAGTGGCACTCATTACTGAATGCTTAGAACCGGTGTGCAATGGCGTATTCTTGTCATTATGCAAAGCTTGAAGGACTTCAGGTTTACCATGGAATTCTCTAGCAACATCCTCCACCATTTCCTCAAACCCATAATTTAGATCTAATTCCTTACTTCTTTATGCCTAGCATCTTCAACACTATCTGTGACAACCTCCTTGTGCCACACCCAAGAGGTGTAACTAGTTTGAAACCCCCAGATGATGAGATGTTCATGTATCTTCATCCTTCTCAAATATACATCATTCTTACAATCCTTACAGGGGAAACATGCTGGAACCAAACCATTCTTCGAAGCATGTTCAAAGGCTACCACAATAAACGATTCTACCAAAGGGATGTAATCCGGTGATTTTTTTTAAATCTCTACTAATCAATTCAATTATATCCATGTTCAATCACCTAGAACAAAGCTCAATTAACATCTTCATAACAATAATACCACGAAAAGATTAACTTCCACATTCAAGAATAGAACTAGAGAATCAAATCTAATTCAATAAAAAAATACAATATACATCAACCCATGATTTTGAAACCAATACCTTAGACAATGCTAATGGGTACTAAGGTCAGTTCTTCATGAAGCCCAAACCCAAAATGTTAAATCCCAAATGAGAATTTCAAGCCAAATTGACCTTAAAACGGTTTTCTTTTAGTCACCTGACAGTCTTCCGAGTTCGGATGACTGTCTCCTACATGAATCACCTTTTTCGACTATATTCCAGACCCGGAACTAGTATTCCGAGTTCATAAACTGTTTTTGCCCTTTGACAACGAGTTCATCTTGGTGTTCCTCAATCGGAACATTTTTGGATGCCATTTCCGAACTCGGAAATATAGCAATTTAAAGGCGGTTAAAAGGAAAACCATCTTCCTTTTGACCTAATCAAAGACAATTAAATTAAAACCGCATTTGAATGACATACAACCTCCATTGTACAATTGGAGGATCCGAATTTCATAGCTTCCGAGTTCGGAAGTTTCCGGGGAATTCGGTTCCTGTATAGCCGTCTTTGACTGCTGCTTTTAATCAAACAGTCTGCACTAGTGATAGATATCGGGCGATATTCATCCTTATCCCTTATAAAATAAATAAAATATTTACATAACATTAAAAGTATTTATAAAATATAATTTTATATATAATTATTTATAGTATAAAGAATGAGTCCCTTGACAGGAAGCCTGTCCATAAGATTATGGACGGACCACTTATTTTTTACATTATAAATTGCATTTGTTAAATTACATACTAAATTTAGAAATTTTAAAAATATTTTTTATATTATATTTTTTAATATTTTCACATTCAAAGACATATTATTATTTGTTTTAACTTTTAAAATACAATATTTACATTTTATTAAAAATTACAACATTTAATGTAAAAACCATTATGGACTGTTCATAATCTTATGGAAATATGGCCTTTTCTGAAACCTTCTCAAGTATAAAATATTAATGTGTATCAGTAATAGTAACTCACATAAATCTAATAAGGTTTTTTAATAAGTCTATATATACACCCTCCTCAAATTAGTATTTTTACATTGGCAATCAGATTAAAGAAATGGCAGATATTAAAATAAAATGAAGACATGAAAAATAAAATTTAATGATATTACAACTTAATAGAAATACGTGAAAAAAGTAAAAGTAAAATTTAATTCTAAAAAGAAAAAGAAAAAGAAAAAGAAAAAAAGGACGATGTCGTTATTTTTGTGCCGTATTACGGGAGAGGCGTAAAAGATCGATGGAGGGAAATTGTTTTTGGCATGGTTCCCTCTGCTCCACTTTATATTACTTATTTATTTTTTTATTTTTTTCAATGAGCATATTTGAAAATAAATATCTATAATTACTTATAATAATATCGCATAAAAAATCATATTTAAAAATAGATATTAAGACAAATTAAACAATATCTTACCTGATTTATTTATTATTTATATATTAATTTATATTTAAGGTGAGAGTTTATAAAGTTTGACTATAAAAAAGTAAATAAGCAATTTAGATTGGGATGGAGGAAATATCTCATTAATGATTTTAGGTTTTGGGCGCTTTTCATTGCCTAATAGTCTTGGTCGAAATTATGTTTCAATTTCGTTGTCGAGCGAGTTAATTTAAATATTTCAACGACATTCTGTTTTATTTCATTTGTCATCATTTATAATCTTAATACAATGAGATAGACAATCATTCCAATTAACTTATTAGGTTTATAATTATCTTTTTTGGTAAAGTAGTACAATGCACATGTACAAATGGTTTCAAAAATCATTTTCTTAATTAAGAGGGGTTGGCTGGTGTACTTTCTCCGTACCACAATTATTTACATGTTTACTTTTTTCCAATTTAAATTTAATAAACTTTGACCATAAATATAAATTAATATATTTATAACGAAAATATTATGTGAGATATTATTGGATTCATCTTAACATCTATTTTATAAAATATAATTTTTTATGCGAAATTGTTGTATATCATTAGAGATATTGATGAAATATAATTATTGAAAATCGTGAAAAAATAAATATGTCATTAATGACGGAACGGATGGAGTATTAATTATTAGTCATCGGATTAGGCTTGGGTTTATTGTCCGCAAACAATGATATCTCCCATCTAATATGGGGTGCTTTCATCATTATTATTAGATAACATCCGCCATACACATTTTAATGTGAGTACATATCCTTAAATACGGTCTTTTCATAAATTATGGAAAAATCAAGGTTTAAAGTGTAAAGTTGAAGAAATCAAAATAAAATTATCGGCTTGTATTAATCGGGTCATAAACCTATCACTCCTAAATGTTTCATATTAAATTTTTAATATTGCAACTAAAATCATTTACTTTTTTATAATTTCAATTCAATCTCGTCTTTCCATATGCCTATGGAAAGACAGTCTTTCCCAAGACTTTGCCTTTTAATGTTGTTATATTTATTATAATATTTACATAAAAATTGTACATATGTGTATTTTGTAAATTATAAAATGTATAAAAATATTACCACAATAATATACGTTGATACAAATACGACATACGGAGTATATAATTATAATTAATCAATACCAATGTAATAAATTGTAATCCATTATTATTCATTTTTAGCATCGTATAATGCATGATACACGATTTTAATCATATAATCCGTATGGAATATTGATAAATGTATGAATATTTAGTAGTACAATTATTTTTTAGAAGGAAATAGTAAAAGTATTTTTAGTCAGAAGTAAAATGAAATAAATGTATCTTTTTACTGATGATTTTTTTTTATAAGATAAAAAAGTATTTTTAAATTGAATGAAAATAAATTAGTTATTTACTAGCTGAATATTAATACTATTAAAAATATTTTTATTTAAAGAAAAAGTCTTGGAAAGATTGTTTTTTCATAAGTTTATGGAAATACGAGATTTACTTAGAATAATAAAAAGGTAAAAGGTTTAGTAGCAAAATTTAAATTGTATTATGCAACGTGCAATAGTTATAAAGTTTATGACCTAATTAATGCAACATGAAAATTTTATCTTCATTTCTTTTAATTTGCAGTTTAAACCTTGGTATTCCCATGATTTATAGAAAAACCTTCTTTCAAGAGACGGACTCTTATTTAAAAATTATATTCTAATTAATTTTTCAATTCACATAATTTAATAATATATATTCTATAATTATTAATAATTATGGTAGTATTAAGTTGACTTTTAATCAAAAGAGAATGCAAGATTAATGCAATGTGTTGGAGATGCATTTATTAATTATGGCAAGTTACATTAAATCATACATGTTACAAGAGATTATATTGGAAACTAAATATTACCATATTTAAATATATATATATATATATATATTATTTAATAATTAAATATTTTTATAGTTGATGTGGCAAGCTTTCAAAGTGCCACTTGTTAAAAATTTAAGAAAGTTGATGTGGTTAAGTGTGGGAATGACACTTGATCAAAAAGTTGTTCTTTTAGTATATAGTATAGATGGTAGTGCATGCCTTAGAGAATCTCCAATGCGGGCATCATTAGAGTGAAGTTCAATGGCCACGTTGGATTTACTAACTCCTAGTAGTAAATTGAATATCCAATTCAGGAGTCGGAGGTGAACATCGATAGTACCTGGCTGAAATTATAAGTGACCCATTCAAATGAGTTTTCATTCTCCGAAGGTGATATCGAAGGCCGCACATTGCCAAATCAGCCAAAAAAGGCGCGCAAAATAATTTCTGTCATTTGGCGGTATATAATTTGGTGTTCTTGTTGTAATTTTATTTTGAAAATTCTCCAATTTCACGTTTACAATAATTTTGTACAAAAAAACTATGAATTTATAGGTTATAAAAATAACTATGAATTTATATGTCACAATAAGAAACTAGTCATTTTTCTTCTCTACCAATCAATTTTAATGAAAGATAACTTACCTAATGACACATTTCATATCAAGAAAAAGAAAGGAAAACACATAAAATTCGATAAATTAAAGAAGTAAAGACATAATCAGAGACAACTGTAAAAAAATAATTTTGGAATGAAATTATATTTGAATTGAAAAGGAAAAAAGTTTATATTTGGCAGCATATACACGTCACATAATAATTATCCATTTAAAGGTTGGATTGGAGAAGTATTCCAAAAGAGACCCACAGTCAAAACACTTACAATTACGTCAGACTGAAGGTGAATCGAAGTTTCAATCTAATTTTACCATTTGTACCCGATAAACAGGAAGACCCCTCATTTATTGGATATGCTCTTAGCTTCTGACAATATGCTAAGCAGATTGACATTATTTTCCGATTGGCCTTTTTACTTCCTCTATTTCGTATGTTTGATACATTTTTCATTTTCTTTTGTTTTTTCTAAATGTATCACTTTTTAAATGAATTATTTTAAATCACTTATCTCCACACATTTTAATTTGAAAAATAAATGTTTAAACTTATGGTGTCAAATCCTGAAAAATATTTATGTGGAGGTTTTGTATGTGGGAAGGTGAGGGTCAAATAAAAAAACGAAAAGTGTTAATAAAAGAGTAAAATTAAATTCATCCTTATTTTTCTCCCTATACTTTTAAATTGAAATGACACTTTTCGTTTTTTGATTTGGTCCTCACCATCCCACATAAATTCCCTATATAAAAATGTTCTGATATCAAACAAATTAAAACAGAGGGATTTTTTTTTTTACTTGGCGACTGCACGGTGTATGAATCTATGATCCACGAGTAGATATGGGAAATAAATACAGATAGCATGTTTCATCCGTTCCAATGTATTGTGTTCTATTTTTTTTTTATTTTTTTTTTGCACATTTATGTATGCTGTGATAGAGAAAGTTAATAGTTGAAAATAGTTGGTCAAATTTCAACTATAAATTTCAAGTTAAATAAAAAGAGAGAAAGTTTTTGTTTGAGACAGATGAAAATTAAAAGTAAGAAATATAGGAGTATAAGAAATAAAATACTGTATTCGATTTGTTATAGAAATCAATATTATAAAAATTAATTTTCTTTTTAAGTTTAAGCAATTGAAAACCAAATTGCTCCTTGAAATGACTTTCAAATTTTCCTTTTAGTTTCCAATATAATACTCCTACATTGTAATTTGTTGATGAGGAGGTCTCTTCTTACGCTATATCTTTAAATTATGAACAGTTTATTGTTAAACTTTATTTGTTAAATTAAATATTTTCTATGTCTCAAAGTAAATTGTCCACTTGATTTTTTGGTTATTATTATGTATTAAATTTTGACCACATATTTAGATAGACATATGAGCAACAATATTATCGTATGTGATATTATTGAATTCGTCGTAACAAGTAATTTTTCAATATAAACTTTTTATTTGTCGTTATTGTACGGGCCAAACATGTTGAAGGTCAAACATGTTTATTGAACAACATGACAATGATTGTTGTGCAAATTAGTCTAGGATGGAGGTAGTACTAAATTTAAAATATACATTATATATATATATATTTTCACATTCACATGAACAATATTACTTGTTTTAACTTATAAAATGTATTTTTTTAAATTACAACTTGTAAGTACAAGTTAAAAGTTTAAGTAGCCTAGTTACAAACTAATGGATAGGCCACATTTACTAATACTTCCTTCTTGTTGATTTATGCACCTAGCAGTAGGCTAATAAAACCGCGGATACTGTAAATGACATAAACTTAACAGAAAAGTCTGGGGATAAGGGTTTGTTTAGCAGATCTGTACTTATAAGCAAAACTGGCTTATTATTGAAGTAGGGGGAGACCAGCTTATGTTTTTCCCTCAAAAATAGCTTCTACTTTCAAAATAATCTATTTTTTAGTATTTTACCAAGCACTAAAAATGTTTTTCTTATAAGTAAAACAGCTTATAAACTCTGCCAAATATAGCCTAAAAGAATCCACAATGGTTACTCCTTAACCCATTTTTCTTAATAAGGACCACTCCTTATTTAAAGAGGATCATTGTGGAGTTTTAAGAACAACTCTTTAATAAGGTGTTGCTCCTTAATTAAGAAGTTGGTATCTCTTTATTTGTGAAATGTCCAACCAACCAATAATTGACACTTGACCTGACTTGTTTTGAATTTTAAATTAATTACAATTTAAAATGAAAAAATAAACATTACTCCGTATTTATATATTCAATAAAATATAATTTTTAATTTGCATGATATTTTATAAAATATAAATTAAATTTTAAAAGAAAATGTTAGAGATGGTGACATGGGGATAAAGAAGTGATTGCAAGTATCATTCCATTTTTGGTATTTTTTTTTATTACAGATGGTGACGTGGGGATAAAGAAGTGATTGCAAGTATCATTCCATTTTCGGTATTTAATTCTTAGCTATTTTTTTTTTATCAAAATTGATGATGTGACACTTAAGAATTGCTACCATTGTGGATGCTCTAATTACTTGTAAGAAAATACCAATAACTGAAATTTAGAAACAAAGTAGCACACGCCTTAGAAACTCTCACATGATCTCACACACCGGAGTTGGCACTTGTAAACATCCAAGACATCAGAGCAGCATTTGAAGGAGATAAGATGAAACTCCCGAGTCTAAGGATCGAATGCTCAAGGAATAATCACATTTTGTAGATTAGGAGACCATGAAAACAGAGGTTAACTGACAGAACTTCATGCACACCTAGCATGGAATTCAAGTAACTCTTGGTGGAGCTTGTTTTATCAGGATCCGTGTCCATCTAACCTCTCCGGTTACCATCTTTTGGGAAGCAAATGTTTGCTTCATTAACCTCCATTGTTACAATGACAGCTAAGGTCCTTTTGCAGGTTCAAGTCCTATCTTGAACTCTTGTATTAAACCTTTTTATTATTCAATGCTTGGGTGGCCAATAAATACCCCTACTTAGGTGGTTTTAAAAAAAATTAAAAATGAATTTTAGAGTTTGGTATTTAATTTTAAAATTGATCTAATAGGAGTATTCACTTTTTTTTTATTTATGTCTCAAAATGGTATCTTTCAACGAAACATGGGTATCAATTTGCATCAAAATTGTACTATAATACTACCCATGTTTAACCAAAAACCACTTGAACATGACATTAATGAAAAAAAGTTAATACATTTTAAGGACACCTTTAAAAATAAGGTACCAATATGTAAATTTCAATTAAAACTAGGTATCAATATAAACATTTTCTCAATTAATTTTAGATACACATGCTCTACTATCCATTCGAATTAGTGATTCTTTAGATGTTGATGAGCAGGGATATTGTTATGTTCAAATCTTCTACCTTTAGAGATATTGTAAGTATGCAAGGCCATGTTCAGATTAGCTTATTTCACCTGATTTCATCTCATCTCATCTTCATTAATTTCATTTCAACGATTTTTAATAATCTTTGCTCACTTCTTATAATCTCATCTTACCTCTAATAATCTCAACCCATCTCCAATAATCTCATCCCAATTTCAATAGTGTCATCTCAACTCTAATAATATCCAATAATCTCAGTTAAACTCCAATAATATCAATTCAACTTTTCTCAACTTTTTTTTTAAAAAAAAAAATCAACTCAAATTGTTATGAAATTCATTTAAAATATCAAACTTTTAGTAAGGTTATTTAAATCAAAACATAAGGATTGTCATATTTATTACAACTATGAAAGCTTACATATTATAAATTTTTTGTTTTAGTTCAATTAAGTCATTTTCTTTTAACATATTTACATTATTTAGTTTATGTATAGTTAATTAATTTTTAAACCTAATTATTTATAATTTATTAAGTTCAATTCATTAAATTCAATTCAGTTTAACTTATATTATTTTCTCACTTTTAATTACCGGTGGTATGTAGAATTCCAACAAATTAATTTATTCATTTGAGTTAAATTTCATAATAATGAGAAAAAATTCTGCTATGGTTTTTCAAGCTTATATAATTAATTTTTATCAAATTGAATTTAGTTAATTTGAATTATGTTCGATATAATTCAGTTCAATTCATTGCAGTCCATTCCAGTTTTTTAAAGCCTATTATTACTATTTTGTAACTATAATCAAATTTACTAAAATTCAATTTATCATACTTAAATATGGTTGAATTTAGTATTTTAAAATATTTAAATAAGCTAAGGTTCAGTTTGGTTTTATTCAGTCCAATCCATTTTCGTTCAGTAAAATACAATCAAATTTTAATAATGCACAATCTCATATAATAGCCTGCATATCATTACACACAAATTACGTATGGGGACACACTGCTCATGTTAAACTAAGGATACCATACAATTTACCTCGGAAGCCTTTCCTCTTTCATGGAATAAAAAAAAAAGGTGCATGATAAAGGATTCAGTAGCTCTTCAAAAACAATAGAGGGTCAAAAGCTAAAACAACCATATCTTTAGGTTGGAAGTGACAATATAACCATGCAAAATGAGAAAG
>JAULKM010067065.1:0-12089 GCA_032355605.1 Rubia tinctorum | reverse complement strand
CGGCCGCATCCTGGAAAAGTAGTGCAGCAGCAAGCCGGATGCGAGAAGGCAGCGCATCGAGCGCATCGTGCATTATACAAGCGCATCCGAGCGCATTTTAAAACCAAGTATCCCAGATCCGATGGGTTTCCTAGATAACCTCATAGGTTTTCTACATGTGTTGCCCCAATAATAGCTAGTATTGTCTCCACCAATGGATCTTGTGTCTCTATGCTTGCCTTGTTCCTCGTGCACTATATCGCCCATATATGAACCCCTCATGGAGCCTTGGAGCCAGGCTTTCAATTGTATGGGGTCTTCTTGTCCAAAGTCAAAGCACAGTCTAAATGTCTTCCATTCTTGCAATTTCGCATTTAAGGATCATACGTGAGGGTATTTTCACTTTTGTGTAGAGGTGTCAGTTGGACGGAATTTGGAAGAAATTAGATGGGAAATTAATAAATTGGTAATTAATGGAATCGGGAATTAAATACCCATTAGCTTTTGGGATTGAGCGAGATGAGAATGATTATGTTAATGGAAAATTTTGATCCATATGGGTCCCAAATTATGTTATATCAATGAAAACCCAACAAATACCCAATAAATATCCAAAATTACCCAATTAAATCCATATGTGATTTTTAACATAAAATTCACTATAATTCACAAATTATACATATTTAACGCATGTATAAATCAGTAGCCTAATAGTTCAGTGCTATTAAACATATCGTCACTCATTCACATGCTTAAATTATACTCTAATATGCTGTCGGAAAGTGTACAATTCGTGTCCTTTCATTTTATTTTTACATCACTTAGGACCATAAATGAGTCGAGCTTAATTTGAACAACCACTCATTTGAATTCAGCTCTTTTAAAATATCTCTAGTTCCAACTCGACTCAAACTCGTGCGAACCTGAAGTATATTGGCTCAAGCTCGAGTTCAATTGAAATTAGTTTGACTCGAGTTCGTTTTTGAGTGAAATTAATTTGATTCGAGCTCCATTTTAATTTTTCATTCGAGCCATAATTAAATATAAATTTTTTGATATACATTTTAATATTTTTTTAGTAAATACATATTAAATATATATTATGTTGGCTCGATAAGTCCGACAAGTTTAACGACTAGTGTTAATTGAATTCGATCTCGAGATCGAATACTATATGAATTGGTTCAATCACGCTCGAATTTGGTCAAAATTGAATTTGACTCGAGCTTTGATAGAGATGCTCGTAAGCAGTTCGGTTCGTTTCCACCCCTAGTGTGACGAAGTTTGAGCTCGTGAACAGTTCTGGTGTAAACGAAGCAAACTGTTTGCAAACTGTTCGGTCAAATCTCGACTTGAATTCCAATTTGATCTAGGTCTTATAGTATTCGAGCTTGAGCTCGAACCCAGCTAATATTGTTCATTAATCTATTCGAGTTTACAGAGCCAACATACTATGTATATTTTATTTTCATTAAATATAATATAATGTAAATAATATAATATATTTATTCATGGCTCGAGTTCGAGCTCGAACTAAATTTATTTCCCTCGAGCTCGAGGTGAATCATGATTTTACAAGTTCAATCGAATCGAACCGAGTTCGAAGTATTTTAAACGAGTTGAACTTGAACAGACTCGTTTACAGCCGTAGTTGGGAATCTGATGAAATTTAAAAAATGTAACATAAAAATAGTCGGAAAAAAAGTGAAAAATATTCACCCCTGAGTGGAGTCCAATTACACTAAATAATATTTTCATCAAAAGACGAGAATTGATCGGGTATTAATTGAGTACCCATAATTAGTCAATTTTAAATGGGTATATGGGAAGATTGGGATCCAAATTTCATTTTTTCTTGTAACCCAATACCATAAAACTCATTTGATCATAATATCAAACTAGAAAAAAAAAGATTTTACATCCCACTAGCTTGTATTTAATGGGTCCCAATAGTTATTGAGATTAATTGACCCCTCTAGGCACATGGCACAAAGGCGATGCCTCATGCTTCCTACTCGTAGGGCCGATCTTGTAGGTGCCGCATTCTGCACTAGTCTCCAAACTAAGAATTTTACTTTTTCTGGTGTAATTGTGTGCTATTCCAGAGTTTTTGGTCGTTCTGTGTGGCTGTTGTCGTGGTTGAACCCGAGGGTTTTTGTCTACTTTTTGCATTCCATGCCTCATGGTAGCCGCTTTTGACGGTGTATTTGTCGAGCCAGTCTTTGTCCCAAAATTCGTAGTCCTTCTGTTCGAAAGGGGCAAGGGGAAGGTAGATTTTCATAATGTCTTTCACTATTTTTGGCTGGAAGAACAACCTCAGTAATAGCACGTACCATTCCTCGGCGATTTTGATTAGGTCACTAACTTTGAATCCGAGTAATGGCAGGAGTTGGTGGTCTTACCTTATGGTATCCATTCATCCGGGATGGTATGTTGCATTCATCTCAATCCTTCAATAACGTATCAAAGAATCAAAAGTGGGGAATGAGCGGATTTGCTCAAAACGTTGCCCGTTGTATTATATGAATACTTAAAAAAATTATACTATCCTAATAAATCAAAATGGCAAATGAGTGGATCTGAAATTACATCCCCTCAAGGATTTCATGACCGATTTATTTGATGTATGATTCTATCATGATTTTTGTAATTACTTTTCTGTTTAATTCCTCACTTTCAACTACCGATTTTCTTATGATAATGTGAGAGGATGTTTCTTTTCTCTAATTGTTCTTTTATGATCCTGAATGGAGCTTTCCCGGGTACAAATAGGGTGTTGGTTCAGACATGCATAGTGAATTTTTCGTCTAGTAAGTATGGAAGAAATCTCTTTTTTGTTCGTAGATGCTATCATCTTAATCATCCGAAACAGATTTAATCTCAGCTCATATGTCCGAAACCGGACCCTGACACACACAGCAATAGTCCCAGTTAAAAACAAAACAAAACAAAACAAAACAATGCCGTGGTTCAATCCCGAAGATGATCGTACACATTCGCAGGTTTTACTAGACACTTCCTTTTTTACTAATCGTACGGTGGTAAATCAGGATTGAGCACAACATATCCTTCCACTGGACTTAACTCTACTAAAAGTAAACTACCAGATGGATACAAGATAAGCAACAAATTGAATTGAAGCAGGAATTCAGGACGTGAAGCTTCCATCCTTAAAGAATGGAGCCACTGAATCTAAAAACTTTCCTGTTGGAACTCGAGAAAAAAAGTCAGACACACTCATCATAAACAAAATGCTACACAAATTCAGATCTCATGTCTCAGCTCCTCAATTAAAAGTTGCGTCGTGGTCTTTCCTCGGCAACATTCACTCTGATATTTCTCCCATCCAGATTCTGTTTCAGAGAAACAACAAAGGTTAAAACTCTATCTCCTGGTTCCACAAAGTAACTAATTGTTTCCCTTTCTTGAAAGGAGGAACAAGATGTAGTTCAGGGTTTGATAAGGCAAGAGCATATTTGTCGATCCTACTATAAAGAAACCAACTACAACTATTAAAAAACAAAATGTGATAACGGAACTAAACAAGAGAGTGGTTTTACCTGTCCGTCCAAGTTAGCAATGGCGTCGTTCATTTCTGACTCGCTTGCCATCGCCACAAAGCCAAACCCCCGTGATCGACCACTGTCTCTATCAGTAACCACCCGTGCACTAATTACTTTCCCATGTTCACTGAACACTTGTTCGAGGCGTGAATCATCTACATCCCATGGCAAATTTCCAACATAGATTCTGGAGGATGCCTCAAACACTCGAGGAGGACGTTCTGCCCGTGCTCCTCTTGGGGCGGCCTTGTTAACAGTCAAGAGCCTTCCACCAATATCCTGTTCAAAACAAATATAGAAAGTTGAAATGTAAGTCTCCTACGTCATGTAGATGGACGACATCAAAATGCTTCTGAAACTAAGGACAGAGAAACCAGCTGAAACTCAAGCCAATAAAATAGTACTTTTCTCTAGAAAGAAGAATTCATTTTCATTCCCAACTGATATTAAGGTAAAAGTCTCCATAACAAACATAAGTAGGATACTTTGATCATATTGGAGGAGGTATGAACCCTTTGATCAAAGATTATCAGGCAAGCATGTAGAGCTTTTATACTGTTTATGCAATGTCAAATACTTGGGGAATCTGATATGCAAAAATCACCTTTATTAGGCAAACTATCTTTGTATAGAGTCTCTCAAATTCAAGAGCAACATAGCTATACAAAAGAATTATACCAACAGCCCTGATGAACAGGGCCAGCACTTTAACCTCCAAATTTAATAGCAAAATAGACATCAGACGGAGTGAATCTAGATGCATTCCAAACAATCCATTTTTACCTCCAAAATATCATGACAAGGTGGAGCAGCAAAAGTGGGCCGAGCAATGGAGAGTAGTGATAATATATTACATATCCTTTTCACACCACTCACAAAACTTGATGCATCAAACCATGAAGAAAAACTGAACGAAAACTTTAAGTAATTATAAAACAAGAACTCCTATTCTCGGAGTCTGGTTTTCAACATGTTCTACTCTCAATCAACTTCTCACAGGACAGGTATAGACCAGGTTATCTGAATTCCCAAGGATATATAATATAGCAGCCAGGTACCAAAACCATTAAAGTAACTTCTAACCACCAGTTAATCCAATTTAAAAGAACCAAGAGTTCAAGAAACACAATATTCTAAAAGAATCAACATAATTCATTTGAGCTAGTAAAAACAAACAAAGGTCATGTTTCAGTTATTTAACTGCCTCGGCCCCCATAACTTCGTTAAGTTGCTCCAAATTCAGACTCCAAGCATTGTAAAGCAGCATAAGATGGATCTCATTCCAGCTATACTTCTCATTTAATTCAGTTAACAGAAACATAACAAACAACTAGCATATAAATCTTGTGCAAAATTTAAACTTTGTATTAGACACACTCCTATCCTCTTCAGTCAACCCTTTCAAAGACTACCAATCAGCTAAAGAATATGCAGCACACAAATTGAGTAAAATATCAAACACGAGTAATCGAAAACTACAAATGTTCAGAGAAAATATTTTCGGAACCCACATATCGGTGGAACATTTCCACGGCCTTTTCAGCTTCCTCCACCGTACTCATCGTCACAAACCCGAATCCTCTACTCGTGTCTGTTTCCCTGTTGTATATCACCTACCAAAAACCATATCAAAGTTGTAAGAAATCACCACAAAAGAATCTCTCACACAGTGTAATAATGTAATGCGATCAAGTAACTACCTCGGCAATTTCGACGACACCGGCCTGCTGAAAGATCTCGGCCAGTTTCTCACTCTCCACATCATACGGCAAGTTCCCAACATATAATTTCGCTTCCTCCGGAGGCTCCGGGAACCCACCCTCCTCAGCACCTCCAGCTTCAGCGCCTTCAAACCCGCCTTCACCTTCGTCCCCAGAAGCTCCTTCCGCGCCTTCAAATTCGAACTGTTCCTCCTCGGCTAGAACCACGGTGTTGTCCTCTTCAGCGACGGCGGAAAACAGTGTACCGAACTTGGAATCCTTAGCCCTTTTGAGGGATAAAAAGGAAACCAATAACGAGGAAGGAGAGTAGGAGGATATGTTGAGCTTGATGGGTTTCGATGGGATTGAGAGACTGGTTGAGTTCTTGGAGAAAAGCGATGGGAGCGAAACTATGCAAGAACTGTTGGTAGCCATAGATAAGGAGTTCAATATAGGATTAGCTGCAGAAGCCATGGTTGTTCCCACTGTGTGACTGGGGGAGAAGATGGGGAGGGTTTAAGGAGGAGACTGAGGATAAGGAAAATGAATGGGATGGGTATCGGGGTGCATACACAAAGCGGCGGATTGACCAAGTTTTCAACATCCATATTCTACTGATTTTCCTTTTCTCCTTTTCAATTTTGGGTTGGATTTTTTTTTGGCCTTTTCCTTTTTGGATAAAAAAACTGCTCTGGGTCAGCGAAAGATTTTCATTTTCATTTGATATCCAATATTCCTGATTACAATGTCACTCAAGGCCCAAATTTAGCACCGTCCGTTAGCCCAATCTTTCTGTGAAGTGTCATATGATATGATCTTGGGGTGAATTATTCAACTAGATAGATAACACTGTGTAATGCATGATTTAATATTATTATATTTATTAATATTTTATTATATTTAAAATAAATATAAAAATATGATACTTTCTCTTTTCCAAGGGCTCTTGGATCAAAAGTTTATATAAACTTATGTGGTATGAAATAATTGTGGAAAAGTCGGAATATTTTTGGGAAAACAGTAGGTTCACACTCAACGTTATTAAAGTTAAAGATAAGTTGTGGGAATTTAACATCATATTTCTTGCCATTTTAAATAATTTTCCAAGTATGCCTTGTGAGACAGGCGAAAATAGAAAGTGGACCAATATTTATAGAACGGAAGGAGTATTATTTATTATTAAATAATAAATATAATATATTTACATAAAAATAATATATTTGTATTTTGTAAATATAAAAAAACTACTGCTCCAATATGTAAACAATGTATTGATACAAAAAATAAAGTACGAATAATATAATTACAATTAATCAATAACTATATAATAAATTTTAGTCCATTACTATTCATTTTTAACACTAGTATAATGCACGATGCACGATTTTAATTATAAATAATATATTGATAAAAGTATGAATGTTTAGTAGTATAGTTATTTTTTAGAAGGAAATAGTAAAAGTGTTCTTAGTTAGAAGTAGAATGAAAATAATTATATTTTTTAACCAATGTATTTTTTTATTAGAAAAAACATTTTAAAATTGAGTGAAAATAAAATTTTATTTACTATTTAAAATAATTATTTATTTCAAAATTGTATTTTATTTACTTTTTTGTTGCTAGGGATCGGTTGAGAAAGAGGCCTTGGATAAGGTGTTTTGGAATAAGGAGCGTTTCGTAATAAAGAGGCAAAAAGAGGAAGGTGGGAAGATCAAGAGGCGTTCAGGAGAATGCAAAAGAATTTATTGAAAATGGATCATTAATTATGGAAATCTGCATTAAATTATACATCTACCAAGGAGTATATTAAAACTAAATATTCCAATACTTCAAATATATTTTATGTAATAATTTAAAAAATTAAAGTTGATGTGGCAAGCTTTCAAAGTGTCACTTGTCAAAAATTTATGAAACTTGATACTGTTAAATGTGGGATACCACTTGTCCAAGAAGTTATTTTTTTAGTATATCGTATAGATAAGAGATATTTGTAATTCTTGAAAATTAGTACTTTTATTTCTTATACTCTATCGGTCTTGTAGATAAGTTCATACTCGACTGGGTAATGCATCTCATAGCATTATCTTTGTTCTAAATAAATATATGAATTTTCTTGTGAAAATTTTGGATTGCAAAATTTTGATAAACACTCTTAACGAAAGTTGATCGAAACACCCTATTGAAATGAAGAAGACACAAACGAAGTCTAGTCAAGAACACAACTTTATGAACTTCACTAACACAAGGGACTAATTCGCATGAACCAAAGCACTAGTTGCACCAAAATTAACACAGAGAATTCTAACGGTTCTAAGCACTAATCTTAAATGGACAAATCTAACGGTTTAAGCAAAGAGTATAAACTCAAAATATGTATATATGATGTATAAAATGGTGTATAAATTCATCCATGGCCTCCCCTATTTATAGGTATGAGTTCGGCCAGTACAAATCAGAAAGAAAACATCATTTGGTAGTTCACGTCAGAAACTGGAAAGACTTATGGTACATTTAAAAAGATATAATCATATCTAACTAAAATACATAATTTAAATATAAATTATGACCATATTCATCCAAGTAAATTAATCCAAATATTGGTTGAATTTTTGAATGAATCTGCCATATCTAAACTTAACATATCTAATTCTAATCAAATAAAAATTGAATATTCTAAACCTTTTTAAAAAATCAATCATTCAAAGATGCAGGGAAACGCCTAACGACAATTACAATGAGTGGAATTAACATCCAATCTAACTAGCCTATAGAAGTAACCAATCTATTGCAAGGATATTCAATTTACATGTCAATCAGATTGATCGTCTGTACTATTACAAAATGGAAATTCAATAAAAATTGTAACATCGCCCTCGAGGACATTAACTCGTTTCTCGCAAAAATCATGACCGCTTGGAAAAGAGGAGTGTATCACGCATCAGAATCACTACACCAAACAGGGATCTTCAATCTCCGTAACATCACTTGATCCAAAACACAATCAATGTTGTCCAAACTGTAAACACATTGAAAACACAAATCGAGAACGAAACTCCTGATAGAGAAACACATACGAAATACAAATATACGATTTGTAAAATAAGATCGGACAAAACACATCGACATGAACAATTAGATTGAATGATCATCATGAATTCATCAATCTAACATATCATATCGAAAAACAATACTACTATATGGAAACAAATCCATACTTATTCAATAACATAACCATTAAAAAAATATCAATTGAAAAAACTATTGTTTCCCCATCAACCCATGATGGGAAGATGGGGAAAAGAAGACTGGAGAAGAAAACTTCAGAGCAAGAAGGGAGAGGAGGGCAGCGGAATCGGGTTTTTGGGTTTGTTTCCCGTGGACAACTAAACCGTTCTAATTGAATATTCTAAGCCCTAAAATAAAGGCATGACCGAAATTAACTCTTCCAACACAACATGGTCGAGTTAATGGGCCTTATTCTAAAATAAATAAATTACAATGATCAGACTATCTCACTAAAAAAAATCCAGAGGGATAGTGTTCTTCATGATATCTTCACTATTTCGAAACTCTTGAACAATTAATCCAAGATATTTTTGATTTATTCTTCAACTCTTCATCATGAATGTGATCAATTAAATAATTCAATGCTGCATTTCTAAGCTTCATTCTTGCCCTAGTCATAGGATCAACCATGTCACTTAGAGGATCCCGAACATATTCTTTGAAAGTCTGATCAAGCTTTGGCATGACTTTATTTATGGAGGTAGCTTCGGCATTCGTATCATTCCCTTCATGGTCGAAAGGTTTCGTACTTGAAACTGAATCATCTTCAAAGGTGAATGGAGATAAATCAGTAACATTGAACATAGTACTAACACCATAGTCACCAGGAAAAGCAATATTGTAAGCATTATCATTCACACATTCTAGACTTGAAAATGACCATCACCACGCTAAATTAATTTTATATTTCCGAGATTTTGGGAACCTTTCCTTGTGCAAATGCAGCCAAACCCAATCATCTGGGTCGAATCTCACCAGTTTACGGCCTTGGTTTGCTTTCTTACCATTCGTATGTTCAATCTTTTGTCGCACATTTTCATGTAACTACTTCACAAAACCAGTCTTCTTTTCTCCATCAAGGTTTCTAAGATTTTTAAAATTCAAAGGAATAAGATCAAGTGGATTAATAGGTAGGAAATCATAAACAATTTCAAATAGAGATAAAGAAGTAGTAGAATGAGTAGTGTGATTATAAGCAAACTCTGCTATCGGAATGCACACTTCCTAATTCTTCAAATTATTTTTTACTATGGCACGAAGATGAGTGCCTTAGTTTGTGGATGACTGGTAGTGGAAAACAACAATTTCGCTCCTAGTTTGTGCCATAGTGTATTGCAAAAGTAAGATAAGAACTTAACATCAGATTCAGACACTATGTTTGCAGGTATTCCATGTAACCAAACTACCTCCTTAAGAAATAAATTTGCCACATGCTTTGCATCATCATTTTTTCTATAGGGAATAAAATGTGCCATTTTCAAAAATCTATCAACTACAAAAAAAAAGATAGAATCGTTACCTGATTGAGATCGTGGCAAACCTAGGACAAAGTCCATGGAGATATCAACCCAAGGATGCGTAGGAACAAGTAATGGTGTGTAAAGTCCATGAGGCTTAGTTTTTTACTTAGTCTTCAAGCAATCAATACAATTCCTACAAATACTATCAACATATAGTGCCATTTTCGACCAATACAAGTGCTCATGCAACATATTATAAGTTTTAAGTGCATCAAAATGTCCCATAAGACCACCTGAATGTGCTTTCTAAACAAGTAATTCTCTCGTAGAACATTGAGGAACACAAAACTTATTATCACAAAACAAGAATCCATCATGTCTATAAAACTTATTATAAGCACCATTCTCGCATGCAGTATAGATAGAAGTAAAATTAGAATCCGTTGCATATAATTCTTTCACAGAAGCAAACCCTAGCATAACACATTCAAGACATGTTAGTAAAGTATGTCTACGACTCAAAGAATCAGCAACAACATTTTATTTCCCCTCCTTATATTGTAATACATAAGGAAAAGATTCAATAAAACTAGACCACTTAGCATGAAACTTATTCAACTTCAACTGGCTCTTCATGTATTTCAAGGACTCATGATCACTGTGAATAACAAACTCTTTATGCAATAAATAATGTTTTCATGTCTCTAGAGTCCTCACAATAGCATAGAATTTCTTGTCATAAACAACACAATTAAGAGCACCTCCCTTTAAATTTTCACTGAAATAAGCTATAGGTCGATTCTCTTGCATAAGAATAACACTAATACCAATATCGGATGCATCACAATGAATTTCAAAAGTACAGTTAAAATCAGGTAAAGCAAGTACTTAAGCATTACATAACCTTATTTTCAATTCATAAAATGCATTCTCTTGACTTTCACCCCACACAAATTTCCCATCTTTTCTTAACTAGTTCATTTAAAGATATAGTAATAGATGAAAAATCACGTACAAACTTTCTATAAAAACTAGCTAAACCATGAAACAAACGTACCTGGTTTGCATTTGTAGCGGTCGACTAAGACTTTATGGCATTTACCTTGGTTTCATCAACTTTGATTCCATCTCGGGAAACAACAAAACCAAGAAAAACAACTTTTGAAGAACAAAAGTACATTTCTTGATACTTGCATACAATTTAGACTCATAGAGTACAACAACAAGAACCATCTTACCATGCTCAATATGTTCATTAGTTGATTTTGAATAAATCAAGATATCACCAAAGTAAAGCACAAAAAATCGACCGATAAACTTTCTCAAAATGTGATTCATCAACCGCATAAAAGTACTAGGTGCATTAGTTAAACCAAAAGGCATAACAATCCATTCATACAATTAAAACTTAGTCTTAAATTCAATTTTCCATTCATCACCCTCCTTAACACCAATATGATGATAACCTTGAGTTAGATCAATCTTAGTATAAATCACATAACCATGCAAATCTTCAAGCATATCATCTAACCCAGGTATAGGATGTCAATACTTAATGGTAATCTTATTAATTGCATGACAATAAATACATATACGCCAAGTTTTATCTTTTTTAGGAACTAAAATGTCTGGTACAACATAAGGACTTAAATATTCATGTACATACCTTTTTTTCTAGAAGACCTTCAACTTGTCGTTGTAACTCCTTTGTTTCCTCAAGATTAGCTTTGTAAGCAGGCCGATTAGGTATCACTGAACTTGGTACCAAGATTGGTGGTAAGTCATGAGGTAGTTTCTCTGGAAAGACATCTTCATATTCCTGCAACATCTTCGCAAAACTTGTAGGAATATTCATAGGTAAATCCGAAATAACTCTCCTTAAAATGTAGGATTAAGACAAAATAATTATTAGTCAAAGCACGATTCATATCCCTAACTGCAGCGTAGAACAAGTGACTAAAATCACTAGATAATTCAAGTCTCATCATAAAGATAGAAGGTAGAGGAGTAGGATGTGAATATAGAGATTTGGTCAAATTACCTGGACTCATGGCCAAATTAGGGTTTGAAATATATGTAATTTTGGCCATATTTAAACCCTTAGAGGGTTTAATTTCAGCCACCTCCTGGGGTTTAGGTGGAAATTCGGCCAACACTATCTCCTTGTCGATCTTTATGTGCTTTTGAGTCTCAAAAACTTCTAAAGGAGATAGAGGAGTTAAGGTAAACCATGCTCGATCATTAATGATGTGACGACAAATGCATGTGTTTTCCAAAGCATTTAACATCTCTTTTGTTATGTTTTTGTTGCAAGATTGCTA
>JAULKM010067064.1:0-28089 GCA_032355605.1 Rubia tinctorum | reverse complement strand
CCTTATCCTATTAACTGTAAACTCGTAGATAGTTTATACAAGTGTGCACTCCACACCACCAAACTTGTTTTAACGTCTCGAGTTCACAACTACTCGAATCCAATTATACTTAAATAATTTTGTGTTTCATAAAACACCAACAATATATATAGTACAATGAGATATTTATGGTTTTAATTATATGTTAAGAAGTTATATATTTTAACAAGTAATGATTGATTATATATAGTAAAGAATTAAAATCAGTAACATATTATAATATTAGTATAAGTTATGATTGATTATATGTAGTAAAGAATTAAATCATTAACATATTATAATGTTAGTATGTTATTTTTAGGTAATTTGGATTTATGTTACTCAAAATGATTTCAATATCCCCGGTTGACATCACCGTCCAGAAAGTAAATAATTTCTATTATATGTTGATTGAGATTAAATAGTTCATGTGTTTTGCTAATGGTTATTCACAGTGGCGGAACTGGGGAGTCGAGCCAATGTGCATGCCCCGACTCAATTCCGGCAGTTAAGGGAGATTTTAGTTCCTCTGAAAGTCCCCCCCCAGTTGTTCTTCTCAGATTTTTGGGAAAAATATGTTTTATTTTATGCCGGTATAATTCAACCCCACTCAAATATGATTCTAGTTCCGCCACTAGTTGTTCATATTTTTGAGAATATTATTACTCCCTCTGGCCTACTAACATTGATTCTCTTTCTTTTTTGGTTTTTTAATAATGGTTCATTCCTTTTTTTGGCAAAATTAAAATTAATTTCATCCACTTAATTTGGTTTATACTCTTTCAATACAATTTTTTATACTCATTTTACTTTTCATGGTTTCGACGTTGGGTCTCTCACTTTCACTTAATATCCTTCTATGAACATGCATAAGTAATAAGTTCAGAACTGAAACCCAAGAAGTTGCAGAAACTGAAAGGCAAATCATGAAAGTTGAATCTATTGCTTTCCTATTTGGATGGTCCATAAACCAACTTTTAAGTTACTACCTCCGTTTTGTTGAATGTGATAACATAGATTTAGGTGATTGGATTTAGATGAATGAAATGAGTGGATGAAATTGCATTTAGAAAGGGAAAGTAGAATGAGTGAAGAAAATTGAACGAATTTTGCACAAAAAGAAAGTGTGTCAAATCCAAAAAAAATAACCAAAAAAAAAGTGTGCCACGTCCAGCGAAGTGGGGGGACTACCTTCATTCCCCCCAACTAAATTTAATACTCTTCCGCTAAAAATAGCGTAATTTGACTTTTAGATTTAACTATATCGATATTTAACTGTTAGTATATTTATTTTATATGTGTAAAAAAATGAAAAAATAATAATTAAAATATATGTTATAAAGAATTCAAGAATATATTGCATGACTTTATATATGTAATAATAGATAAATTGATAGAAGTTGGATCAGTTTGACTCCCAAATGTATTATTTTTGTTGGGACGGAGTAATAATTAATTAGTTTGATTCAAATTGATCTAATTTCAATCACTGATTTTTTTAAAATATATAAAACAATTATATTAAATATTATTGAATATAATATAATATATATTTTAAATTATACTCTAATAATACAAAGTTGAAGGGTATTATGGGTTTTCAATTTCACATTAAGAAATACTATAAGAAGTTCATTAATAGAAAAACCCACCTAATATAGAAAGTAAGTCAGTGTTAGTGGATTCAAGAAGCTATTAAAGTGCATAAATAATCTTATTAAATTTTGGAAGTGCAGATATAGCCTTGCAAAAAATTTAAAGCGAAACTAACCCTAAATTTTTGTAAAATTGTGTAGTTATACTCATTGCTCAATTCCGACATTGACTCAATGAAATTAGTGGTTGACCAAACATGAAAAGTGAATACTACCCTTGGACTCAAAACTGAAAATGTAATGACAATTTTACCCTTACACTTCTTATTCTCCATATTCAAACACGCTCGTTGGCCACCGTCTGCCGCTACTCCGTTGTCGATCCGCCACTTCCCCTCCTCCTCACCCAACCTTTTCAAAACTAAAACCACCACCCGTCACCGCTCCCTACAACCACCACCGATGCCCCCTTTAGCTCACCCACCACCGCCGCTCCTTGCACCCACCATTAAGGATACCAGTGGGTCGGGTTTTGGTGGAGGTCTGCCCCGCATCCGCCCCCAATGGGGCGGGTATGTATGTAGTTTTCGTGGGGGTGAGGCGAGTATGTGTATGAAAATTGATACCCGTAATGGGTAGTGGGTCGGACATGGATATTAGTTCACCCCCGCCCCGCCCCACCCCACTATACCCTCTATGTACACACTAGTTTATTATATAACAAACTATTATTTATTCATAATGTACATGTTTTACTTATGATATTTTCATGTAAATATTATTAAACTTTTAGCATTAAAATTAGTAATTTAAAGTAAAATTTAGGTGTTTTTTGGAGATATAAATGGGGTGAGTAAAATGGATTTGAAATGGGTATGAATACCCAAGTGGGTGATGGGGCGGAGGTGGATTTTAGATAATCCCCGATGGGGCGGGTGTGGATTTTAATATTGTACCCGACATGGGTAATGGGGCGGGTATGAGTATGAAATTTTAGGTGGGCATGGGAATAGAGGTACCATAATTCGTACATGTCCCGCCTCATTGTCATTCCTACCCACCATTGAAACCCCCTCAGTCAAGACCCAACCCTCCATCCTCACCTCAACCCTAGCCCTGCCCAGAAACCCCAACCCGCCACCCTCACTATCCGCTGCTCAACTCAACCCCAACCTCGTCCAGAAACCCCAATCTGCCACTCCTCGACCATTGTCGGAGTTTTGCGTCACCACCTGCTCAACCCATCCGTGACGAACCACCAAACGACTAGCGAGAACACATGGCTAGCTATCACTGAATTAAGAGGGTGAGATGGAAGGGTTGATTTTTGGAGAAGAAATGGGTTTCGGGGAACCCTAATCAAATAGGAAGGAGGAGAAATAGAGGAAAGAGATGATTACTGACGTCTTTTCCTATTTTTATTTTTATTTTTGAATTTTTTAAATTCATGGGTATAATGGCTATTTCACCAATTTTCGTCTAATTTGGCTGTTGACATTTTGGTCAATGAAGTCTATGGTCAAATTCACACTTTCAGATTTTACAATGTTCTATCTGCACTTTCAAATAAAATATAAGATATATGCACATGATAAATAAAGCTATAATTAAACATTAATATTATTAATTTCGAAAACTTTATTCGGAACAAAAGTACTATTATAAAAACATGAACATAGTATTCACATGCGCTTCGGTGGTAGTTGCATTGCTGCGTGTGGATATGGATGGTTGGGTTTGCAAAAGGAGCACAAAGAATTTAAAGCCACTTTTCCCTGAACCAACTCTCTCACGTTTTCCAAACTACACACGAATTTTAATGGGACCTGAAAAAAAATCTTTCATGTTTTCACTCCTACTGCCGACTAAATTTGCACTGCCATTATTATAATGGTGTTCAATAAATATGTGTGACCTTTAATATTTTTATCTATGTATAATAACGGTAAATAAAAAGTTGGTATTTAAAAATTACTTGTTACAAAGAATTAAACAATATCATATACGATAATATTATTATTCATAAATCTATTCAAATATGTGATCAAATTTTGATATAGAATAATATCAAAAAATTAGAAGCACAAATAAATGTAGATGTGGGACAAGGGGAGTACACTTAATCATGTTTCATTTTCACGTGAATAGTCAAGGATACATTAATATGTTAAAATTATATATCACTAATGATTTATTAAATTTCAGGATAAATACATTTATAACTCTAATTTTAATTTGAAATTGCTAATGTAACTCTGCGATCTAAAAAATAGCCAAATTAAACCTAACTAACTATTGTATGAGCTAATCTAACCCTAACTTTCAAAAAAATTGTGTCGGTATAGCCAAATTCCCTAATTCCGGCATTGACCAAATAAATTCAGGCAAGGCTAGGATATGAAATGACAAATATACCCCTTATGACAAACCAAATTTCTTCTTCCAAGCCCATCTTTCTTCTTCCAAGCTCTGCCGCCACTGAGATCCGTCGCCGTCACCATTGTTTCCGCCGCGCCCGCCGCCGCCAGGGGTCCCCCCACCCGTCTCCATGTTCCTCCCAGCGCAGCTCCTCCTCCCTCGCCCCTCCCCTCCCCTCCCCGCCCCTCCACTACTCATCTCCACCGCGCGAGGACTGCATCGCCACCGTAGAAATAGTTCTAGAATTCCCTAACAGAAATCACACACAAAGCGTGGCACTAGCATTCATTCCTTCCCAAGGTCTCTCAAAACCCCTTTTTCTGATACATCGCCAACACCTTCAAATCTACCCTTCATCCTCCGCCAAAACCCCTAAATCACCACCCCAAATGTGAAGATGATTGTTAATTTCCCCTCCCCACCTCCTCCGACGACCTTACCACCTCCAAATCCATCAGCGACAGCGTGGATGGGTCCCACACCTTCACCATCCGCGACTTCTCCTTCGCCAAGGGCATGGGCGCCGACAAGTAGATCTTCAGCGACACCTTCTCCATCAATGGTTATGACTGGGTGGTTTTACATATACCCCAACGGGTAAGAAAAATGACGCGCGGTGAGGAAGAAAGACGATGCAGTGGTGAGGAAGAAAGATGGAAAACCTCCATTGATGGGGTAGAAAGAAAAGGAAGAAAACGGGGAAAGAAGGGGGAGAGCGGAAGAAAGAAAAAGAAAATATAAAATAAGAGTTTTGCATTTTTATTTTTTTAATTCAAGGGTAAAATAGTCTTTTTTTCACAAAATCTGGCCATTAGAAAATTGACTGGATAGTCAGCCGAGGCAAATGTTAGATTGGCACTTTCTGAGATTGCGAGGTTATATTGGCACTTTCAACCTAAAGTCAGAATCATTTTAGCACTTAAATCTAAATTTTATCAATACCAATTAAATGAATCATATCTAATTATTATGTTCAATTAATATACATAGAGAAAAGTGTGTTTTTAACTCTATATTTTGGTCGAAAAGTGCATAAATGACCTTGTAAAATTGGCAAGTGCAAAATTAGCCCTATGTTTTGGTCAAAAGTGTCAATTTAACCCCAGAAACCAAATTGTGGCCAGAAATATTTTAAATTACCATTATACCCTTTTAAAATAATTTTTTCATAAAAAAATGAAAAGACGACATTACCCTTCCTAAAAAGTGGTCAAACTCCTTCGTTTGTCAACGATGTCGGTCAATGCTGGTCAACGACGGCCAACACCGGTCAATTGTGGCAACGTCGGTCACTGCCGTCAGACCGCCGTCGGTTGATGGTGATCGGGTTAGATTAGTACTTTTATTAATAATACAGGGTTAGATCAGCACTTTAGTAAAAAAAATCCAGGGTTAAATTTGCACTTATGTAAAAATGATAGGGTTAGATCAGCACTATCGTAAAATAACATCTTTTTGAGGAAAACTCACTCCTTATAAATATGTCTTCATTACAACTTCAAAATTTAATGTATCATAAATATACTTATAAAAATGCTTTCCGAAAGAAATTCATAAATTTCGGTAAATAATTTCCTTAAGAAATGCGATAACTTTGTAATTAAAAATCGACACATATCACTACTCGAATACTGCTACGGATAAAGTCAACTTTTCATTATGGAGACCAAATTTGTATACTCCCTCTGTGCAAGATAAATTGGCATATTTTGATTTTTGGAATTCAAACTAAGTCAAATTCGATCATTAAATTTTTTTATTATATATGCAAGACTATTATCATGTGAAATGTTGTTGGATTCATCATCACATATATTTTTAAATTACTATTTTTTCAGATTTTTTTACACATGAATAAAGATATTAAAGTAGTTGAAAATTGATTCAGTTGACTTCCAAAAGTTAAAATATTCTAATTTATATGGATAGAGGGAATGTTGAAAATTAATTAGAATCTAACATACAAATTATAAGTATATTTATCATACATTAGATTATGAAGTTGTACTTTACCAATGAATAATGAAATATACCTTATTTTTCAATAAATAAATAAATTATGAAGTTGTAATGAAGACATATTTATAAGGAGTTAACTTTCCTTAAAAAGATTTTTTTATGATAGTGCTAATCTGATCCTATTTTTTTAGCGAAGTGCTAATTTAACTCTGTATTTGTTTCTAAAGTGCTGATCTAACCCTGTCTTATTAATAAAAGTACTGATCTAACCCAACCACTATTAACCGATGGCGCGCCTGCGTTGACCATCGTTGACCACACAGCATAACCTAGGGGTTATGGTCATTAAATTTTTAGTTTTAAACCCGGAGATATTTTTGTCTTTTTATGTTAGGTCAACGCCTGAATTCATTTAATCAACGTCGAAATAGTGCAATTTAGGTATATCTGAACATTTCTCCAAAACATAAGGTTAGATTTACACTTTCAAATTTAATAGGTTATTTTTGTACCTTTCCCATATAAATAAGTTCATTATCATGTCATACTTGATAGGTTGGACGTTTGAAAACTTTATGAGTATTATACACTTTGCTTGTCCCTCTAACTTTATGTGTATTATACACTTTGCTCGTCCCTCTAACTTTATGAGTATTATACACTTTGCTCGTCCCTCTAACTTTATGAGTATTAATTTCAAAATTATCTATCTTCTAAGAAGTGCCATGTTAAGTATTTTTTTCTAATAAAGGTGTATGCTCTTATTAAAAGCTCCTTGTTCTAAATTGTATGAGAATTTTAACGTCACTGTTTGTCTTTGTGTCGAAAAAAAAATATTGATCGGATTATAAACATAACAATATTTTAGTTGTAAAAAATAAAAATAAAAATTATACCTCTATAAACTTCCTCTATAAATTATATGTTAGCCTCATTTATACATAGACAATAATGGTGTATATATATATTACTTTATTTTTAACTTTAAAATTATATTTTTTAAATTTATATATTGAATCTTATAAGTTGAAACATATTATAATGTGTGCTAGTATGTGAAAATATACAAAATATCGTATATAAAAAGTATAATATTTAACAAAAAGTACCTTTTCATAAATTTAAATTTTGAATGTTTAATTCAACAAATAAAATTTATAATGAAAAAATACAGTACATTATCCATAACTTAAGAACACGTCACTTTTCAGGAGACGTTCTCAAAATTTTAAACTGGTCTTCTATTATGTGGCAGAATGAAAGAATGATATATCAGTAAAGTGGTCTTCTATATTATCGAAAATCTTTTCAGCAAAGCCAATCATAATACTATTTCCCCACCTCTCCTTAATGAAATGATAGGGAAAGAAAATGAAAGAAAATGTAGGATCTTCCTAAGGAACGAAGGTGTGAACTGTGCAATAAGGTTTTGATTATTGAAGTGGGGCCTGTTAATACAATATTAATTGGAATTCAAATTAGTTAATTCATCTTTATAAAGTGGTAACATGATTAAGTAAGCTGATTAAAAACAAGTGGGGGACTAATCTAAATACTTAAGAGATCAATAGGATCGATGACGTCATAAGTTGGTAGGTAACCGATGATTAAAACCAGTTCACAATAAATCCAGGAAGCTTACGCTTAAGGCATTCGAATTGTTTTGATTAAATTTGGATGGTGCACTAATTTAATCATCACATATTCTAAGACGACTACCACCATAAATGAAAACATTCTACATCTTGATCAAACATTCAAACGATGTGTTCGGCATCATCTAAGTGACAGGACTGGACCAATGAAAAAGTCAAAGATGAACCTTAGGGATGCGGCATTGAATGTTTTTATCAATCAACTTTGTGATGAAGAAGTCGGCTAGGGTTTGGATTAACTATTCAACCTTGTCGGTTAATTGAAAATATCGTGAAGAACATTATACTCTTTTTCCACTGGATTTTTTTAATGAGGTTGTGTGATCATTGTAAATTATTTTTTTATTTCAGTCTAATAACTCGACCATGTGGGCTTTTGAAGAGTTAATATTTTCGAACCCAGTCCATTAGGAGTTTTCAAAAATATTGTCTTTTATTCTGATTAGAATTAGATTTGGTAAGATTAGATAAAGTAATATTTTCTAGTCTAATTCTAAGACATGGTCGGCCTAATTATAGTATTTTTAGAAGTTTAGTTAGATATGGTTTTAATTTCTTAAATATGTCATAAGTTGATTCATATTCCAATTGTGTTTAGGGTTTTGAAGTGGCTGAATTTATCCCCGTAAATAGAGGGATGGCTGATGGTTTACAAACAACTTTTATCAATCATACATTCAGAATTTTGAGTTATACTCGTTGTTTTCATTGTTACTTAATCCCGTGGGTTAATTAAGTTTCAATATCCTTTGTGAGCTAATCCTGCGGGCTAGTTAGTGAGTGAAGAACCCTTGTGATCTAAAACTGCGGGCTATTTAGAGAACAAGTTGGAATTGAGTGTACCCTGCGAGCTAGACGCTTAATTTAGTGCGGCAGAAGTAAGTTGGCGAGATCCCTACTTTTGTCAAAGATCCGATATTCCGCAATACAGAGTTTTCGCAAGGAAATTCATATCATTTTTATTATTCTAATTAAAACCGTTTTTATAGGTTTATGGAAAAACGGTATTTCCCAAACTTTGCCTTAGTCTAAATATTTAATTTGTTAATTGTTTTATAACTTTAATCATAAAATTAAATTGATATATGATTAAAAGTACTATTGCATTATATTTTATTAGATTCATCTTAATTTATATTTGCAATGTAAATTAATATTTTTTCCAATTATTCAACTTGAGTCAGATGAGAGCATTTCTTATCATACCGCCTAATGGTGAGATCGATCATGACAAACCAATTTTTTTGTAAATTTTAAAATTATAATATAATTATTTATATTTTGACGTAAATTTTTAAAAGTTCAAAGTGAAAGGTGCGTTTTAACCCTATGTATTAGTTGATAGTGCAAATCTTGTAAAATGACTTTGTAAAACCTGAAAGTGCAAAAATAACCCTGAATTTTGTTGACCAAATTATCAACGGCCAAATTGGTCAGAAATCATCAAAATGACCATTTTACCATTGTGTTAATTTTTAAAAAAATAGTGAAAGACAATAATACCCTCCATGCTTTTTAACAAAACAATTTTTTTCTTTTCCATTTTTCTTTCTTTCTTTTTTCATTTTTCTCTTCTTTCTTTCTGGTTTTTTTTCATCATCGCTGCTCCCTCCATTTTCTCTTCTTTTTTCTTTCTTTTTTCCCGGCGGTTTAGGGTTTAGTTTTCAATGACAGAGGGGTTGGGCGACCCAACTGGCTGGGGTGTGTGACGGGGCTAGGGTTTAGGGCGGAGGTGGTGGGCACGAAGCAGGCGGAGTTAGGGTTTCTGAGCAACGGGGTGGGCGACGCAGCTGGCGATAATGGGCGACGAGAAAAGGGTGGCGGGGGGGGAGGTGGTGGGCAGCGTAGCTAGAGTTTTTGGCTGACAGGGATGGGCAGAGGAGATGGGGGTGACGGGGTGGGGTTTCTGGTGGCAACATTGATGGGGTTTCCGGGAGCGACGATGATGGGAGACAGTGGTAGGGGGTGGTGCGGTAGGGAGCGGTGGGAAGAGGTGGTGGAGGGTCACTGAGTCACCGACTTCGAGTTGTGGTGAAAGGTGGTGGTGGGTTGTAGGCAGAGCAACGACGGTGGATTGGCGGGGTGGCGGAGTAGGAGAAGCTTAAGAAAGAGAAGAAGAGGTGAGGGTAAAATAGTCTTTAAATTTTTAGCTTTAAGGTTAGGGATATCTATGCCTTTTCATGTTTATTGAATGGCTGACTTTTTGAGTCAATGCAGGAATTGAACAAAATGGGTATAATTGCACAATTTTACAAAAACTACCGATAGTTTTGCACTTTCATATTTTACAGGGTTATACCTGCATTTTCTCAACTTAATAAGATCATTTTTACACTTTTCCCAAATTCAAATTCATAAAACTTCATCAAAAGAAATGAAAACAAATATTAAATCGCTCGTGTAATTATAGTACTCCCTTTGTCTCAGTTTAATCAGCACACTTTGACTTTTGACAGTTGACTCAAAAAATGTTTGACCACTAATATCTTTAACTATGTAAATTTAAAAATTATTAAAAAAATTAATATTGTGAAAATACACATTAACACGAATCTAACACTATGACACAAGATAATATCTTTCCTTATATATCAATAGAATTTTATAGTTTAAATTAGTCAATTTTGACTAAATGAATAGTACAAATGCAGTTTAAATTGGGAAAGAGGGAGTACTCCATGGTAGTAATTATAAAACAATATATCTAATAATTATGCAATCTAACATAAAATTTTAGGAAAACTTCATGTTAAATCGAATAACGGTTAGATCATTCATGAAAAATTTCATTTTAATAACTTTTATGATCAAGTTATAAATATTTTTACATCTGATATATTTCAAAAGTTTTTCAAACTAATAGAAAGTTCGTTGTAAAAAATAAAAATAAAAATTATTTTATTTTATTTTATTTTATTAATTACATCAATTATAAAATAATATTATCTAATAATTAATCGGTTTGAAACAAAGTCCGAACCCCAAGTGGGAGTAGTGATTGAGTGCCGAAAACATTAAAAAGATTCGACGTGGAAAAGTGAAGGGAACATATACTTAGGGGAAAAAGGCGATGACGCTCGCCCTCAGCGCCTCATCCGCTCGACACCACGAGTTTGGTGGGGAGGTAAGTCACGGTAGCCCAGCGCCAGGAATCATCGGCCGGCCATACTCGGTGCGCACAAGGGACCTCCGACTAAGCAGGAAATCTCCACACTGCCGCTGCCGAGCTTCGAACCATTGACCTAGGGGCAATATAACCAATGTCCCAACCGATGGGGTACATCCGTGGGTGTGAAGGGAACATATACTTAAAACAAGAGCAGATTTTTTCAACGCTTTTATGTATTTCCGTAATAATTTTATTGTAGTAAAATAAGTATAAATGGGTTAAATTTTGATTAAAAAGGGAATAAACAATACTCTATAAAATAAAATACATTCACAAGACAACTTTTAAAGAGATGCTTAGACTCAGTTAGAACATCAAAAAAATCCGCAAGCATGAATCTTGAAAAATAATTAAGGTTTGCAAATATTAACATTGGGTTTTGGTTCTGAAATCCACCAGAAAAGAAATAATCTCGAAAATAGTATTATGAATGAAAAAAATATCCGAACAATACAAGAGGTATATAAATACTGAAAATAAATTCGGAAATAATAAAAAAGGAAATTTGAAATTATTTCCGAAATAGAAAGAAAATTGGAAAACACTCAAAAATGGTAAATTATTATTTTGAGGCTTTAAACGACCTCAAATGGCAAAACAGGCCCCGAAATCTTTGCTTTAGTAAGGACCTTGATCTACTCGTCGAGACGGTTCCAACACATCCGGTCTCGCCTGATTCTGACTCCGAACGCAAAAGTTACGGTTAAAACTGTGTCAAACCTTTACGTTGATCAATTACTTCTTCAATTTTCGCCGTCATTCTCCCTGCATCATACTCCCTCCGTTTCACTGTAGTTGACACCATAGGTTTATGTGTTACTCTCTCCGTTTCACTAACAGTGGCACACTAGGTTTAGACTCTTGGATTAATGCGAAGAAAATGAGTGGTTGAAATTGAAATAGAAAGGAAAAAGTAGAATGAGTAGATGAGATTGAATGAATCTTTTCAAAAATGAAAAGTGTGTCATTTAAGAAAATCTCAATAAGGTAAGTGTGGTACAAATAAAGAAACGGAGGGAGTAGATAAGATTGAATGAATTTTGCCAAAAATGAAAAGTGTGTCATTAAAAAAAATTCCAATAAAGTAAGTGTGTCACTAATAAAGAAACGGAGGAAGTTTTTTTTGGCAAGTTGAAATGGGCTCTGGATTTTCTGTTGCACTTTTGTGTAATACTCTATGTTACACCAGTAGAATTCTGCCATGTGTCTCTCCGAAATTAACTAATATTAGTTTAATGATTTTTATCTTGATATAATTTTATTTGGAGAGACATGACAGAATTCTACTGGTAACATAGAATGTTACACAAAAATGTAACAAAATATCTAGAGCCGTTGAAATGTGGGTAGATGATTGAGTGAAAATAGTAAAAAGTTTAATGAGTTGATGAGAATAATGTACTTTTTGCCATTAAAAATGTGACAATTTTAGAAAAACGCACAAAAATGGTAAGTATGTTAAACATAGTGCAACAAATGAAGTATTTTATTCCACTCGTTCACTAAATTTCACATTCAATTTTAGTCTACTTTTTTTACATAAAAATTATTTATACATTCATTTATTGAAAAAGTGAATCATTCTTATTCATTTATTAATGTTTACACTCTTGATATTTTCACACAATTCAATTTACGTATTCCCTCCCTCCCACCTCTATTTTCATTCTTAATTTTTTAATATTATTCTCTATTAAAGTTTGACCACTTATTTAACTAAAATATATGAACAATAATATTCTCGTATAGTGTGATTTTGTTGAACTCGTCGTAACAACTTTCTTATTTGCCGTCATCATGCATGTCTAAACACATTAACGGTTAAACGTGCTTTTTTGAACAGTATGATAATGATTGTGTTTCAAATAGAACTGAGACGGGAAAGTAGAAAATAACATGCAATATTAGTTGAAGATGGGAAATAGACCGATTTAATAACTACTTTTAGATTTTCTAATGAGCATCTACTAAACATATCATGGATAACATCTTCGGCCGAAACTTCACCAACCCAGAAAAGGGAGAAAAAAAATCCCTTTTGGAGAGATACATTGTACCTATTTCAAAATGAATGAACTTTTTGGAAAATTAATATACTACAGTACTTGATAAATAATTTAATAATTAAAAGATTGGAAATATTTGTACTTGGTTAGTGGTTGTTATCAACGTCTAGCTTTATGGAGCAAAAGCCATGCTTCTAATTATCACATTCTCCCCACATTTCTGATTTTCTTCAAACCCCTCATCATTTCTTCACGATTTTGTTTGCTACTTTGAACCTTCAATTTCTACAAGAACTGTATTAATGGAATTTAAATTGAGTTAATCGAAAATTTAACCCTTCACGCATGATAGCTATAGTGTTTTCACATTAAAAATGCATACACTTCAAAACGTATTTTTTTAATTCAAAACACACTGTAATATAGCTTTACCTAAATTTGAACACGGTAATATACTTAGATACCAATTCAAAATATCACTTTTCCACAAATTTAAATTATTCTTAATAAACGATACTGTATTAAAGATCAATTATTTTTAAAATTAACTGTTGAAAGTTAAAGTGTGCAGATTGAAATGAGACAGGGGAGATATTATTTTAAAATATGATTTCCTCTCTATTCCGGAGTAGTATTCACTTCGTCCCAACCAAAAGTTCTTACTTTCTATTTTCATCTATCCTAACTAAAGGTCATTTTGACTATTTTTTTTTATTTGGACTCAAACTTGTGAATGGAATTTAAACAGCTCATTGCAATCTCCCAGTATATCTATTTATACGCTTGCTTGTATAAACGCTCGTAAAAAATAATACGTCATCCGTCCTAGATTAACTTTCACATAATCTTTTTTCACGGTCTTCAAAAAAAGTTAGACCGTTAATATGTTTAACTACGTTTAATAACAACAAATAAAAAAGTCGATATTTGAAAACTACTTATTACTATGAATTTGTTAGAATCCGTGAATCCAACAATATCACATACGATAATATTATTGTTTATTTATCTATTCAAATATGTGATTAAAGTTTGATAATGCTGACTGTCAAATAATAAGTATGCAGATTAGTTTGGGACAGAGAGTGTGTAAGAAACCTTCAATTGAGATGGTAGGAGTGTGTAAGAAACAACCTCTCTAGTTCTCCATAAGCCATACATGTGATGGGAGAAGACACAAACTGTAACCATAAGCCATACATGTGATGGGAGAAGACACAAACTGTAATGGAATTAGTTATGATTGAAAGATTAGAACAGATTGAGAAAAGTGGCAAAAGTTCCGGATGGATCAACTATATGCTCTAATTTATAATGGAGATGTTGTAGGACTGAAATGAAGGGAATAAGGATGAGCATTAATTTGAAAAAGGTAGATAAGATAATTGTAATAATAAAGAAAAGACAGTTTTTAAAGAATGAATAATAGTTTCTTCAATTTTGGTAAGAGCGAGGATGTTTTATAAGAAAGCCATGTTTTTTTTTAATCTCCGTCTCAGTTGAATTTGCAACCTTATTATTTGACCGTCAAAATTGTCGAACTTTGACCACATATTTGAATAGATTTATGAACAATAATATTATCGTATGTGATATTGTTAGATTTGAAACATGTAGTTTCTAAATATTAATTTTTCACTTGCCGTTATTATCCGTTGTTACATATATTTACAGTCAAACATGTACGTATCTCGGAAAGGTTGAAAAAAATTATGCGCAAATTCTCCTGAAACAGAAGGAGTGTATTTTTTTACAATTTCATTAATTTATTCTGCCTTTTAAATTCAACTTCCTTCAGAAATTTAAGCACTACTACTATAAAATTGAAGAAAGTAATAGTAACCGGGCAAGCCGGCGGCAGCAGCAGCGTATGATTAGTGGGAAGAAGGTCCTACAAAGCAATCAATTGCAAAGTGAGAGCCAAGGTTGTTACTTTCCTTAAATATTTGTTTATTCTAACTCCTAAGTTAATTGAAACGTGAATTAAAATTCTCGTGGCTAAAAAAACAATTATGAAAAGTGAAAACTACAGCAGCCTTCATTTGAACAGGATATCTAAAGTTCACCGGTTCATTTGAATATGTGGGTTACTGCAGATTTAACGATACGAGTTAATAAGTGAATTGAAATTCGCGAGTTTATTCACATGGTCAATATATGGGTTAAAATTCAAAGATTTATTCATATGTATTGGTATGTAAACACACATAGGTTAATAAATGGGTTAAAATCCGTGGATTTACCCATGTGGATTGGTATATAAACTCATATAGTCAATATATGAGTTGAAATCCCCATGTTTACCTGTATGTATTGGTATATAAACTCATATGATTAATATATGGGTTGAAACTCGTGAGCAATTTTCGACCCGTGGATTGACAGTTATTAATTGCTCCATTTTTAACCCCGCTCAGTTTTTATCCTTCGTGAAACGGGTTGTAGCCATATATTTTTAAATACTCATATTACCCTATCCATATTTGATTTGTCAGTCCATTTTTCATCCCGATCAATGCATATTTTTCCATTTCAAAATGCTATTTAATTGCTTTTTAAGGATCAAATATTTTTTGTTAGATTATGAGATATTGTTCGATTTTCATACTATGTACTTTTTAAATATTATTTTTTATATGCTGTTACTATTTATAGTTAAATATATTATAGTCAAATAAATAATGTGGGAAAAATGGAGGTATTTGTTTGTTTGAAAATAAAATTTGGAGGTTGTTGAAATTAAGTCGGCTTACTCCGGTTATTCAACCAAATGTGTGTAGACAGAAGTGTTTGAAAGTAAATGGAGCAAATGTGTGTAGACAGAAGTGTTTGAAAGTAAATGGAGCAATTTAGTGTAAAATGTACTCTCTGTAGTTACTTCGAATTGACACATTTTCCCTTCATTTTTATATTTTTCTTCCAGTTTCACTATTTTTGGTAAATTTATCATTTTTGTATATTTTTATAAAATTGTCATTTTTCCTTCAATGACAAAAAATACATCATTTTAAACCGCTCATTAAACTTTTTTACTTTCTTCACTCAATTTTCTCCACACATTTCAACTTGAAGAAAAAAAACACATAAACCTATGGTGGCAAAATAGTGAAACGGAGGGAGTACTTACTCCGTCCCACTTTTATTAGCACTTCTATTTTTTAAGCTCAATTCTCTATTAGAATTCAACCGTATATTTAAATTGATATATAATCAACAATATTATCGTACATGCTATTGTTGAATTCATCGTAACAAATAGTTTTTAAACATAAACCTTTTATTTTCGTAACTATAAGCAGATAAAATATTAATGATTAAATATATATTTTAACCCAGCGTGCTAATAATTGTGGTGCAAATAAACCTAAAACGGAGGGAAAATTGGAGAGGAGAGGACAATCTTAGAGAGTGGGATGGATTTAACGAGACAGGGGGCATTGGAGAGGAGTAGTGCGCCAAGTGTAAAATCCAAGTTGAACAGTAACAATTCCATTGGTTTTGTACTTTTGTTAGTAACAAACCCAGAATGATTACACGTTCTACCCTATCTCTTCATCAACTTGATACTTCGATTTGACCTCCTCATCACGAGTTGCCTCCCCCCTTCACATTTTTTGTTTTTGTTTTTTTTCCACTCTCATCCTTCATCTTCCCTTGTTTAACCGGTACTATGTTGGTATATTGTGGAATGTTGGTAAATTAGGCAATGTCCAATTTAACTTATTTCGGTTACAATCATCCAGACTAAAAAAAAAAATCAACTCTTATCATCTCATCTCAATTCATCTTATCTGCAATCAACTCAACCCAATCCTTGTCACATCTTCTCAACTCTTCTCAACGCAGCCCTTCTCAGATTCAATCAGCTCAACTCAGTTCAACTCAAATAATCTTAGATCGTCTACTTTTAACTCCATTCAATTTATTTTTTCAATTTAGAAAGTTTTTTCATCTATTCTTAATATTAAACGTATAGTAAATGTTATTCAGTTTTTAAATGTATGAATAATTATAATTATTGTGATTATGAAAACCTCATGTACTATTATAGATTGTTTAATTTAACATAGAATTAACATATTGTATTATTAATTATTAAGAAATTGTTAAACACCATGAAATTTTATAATCATTTAATTAAGTTCATTTGGGTGTTAAAATTTTAATTATGAATTTTACTAGAATTGAATGCGGTAAAAACTACAAGGTAAATAATGAGAAAAACCAGATAATTATCCTTTTTAGATATATTTTATCTAAATTATTAATCAGTGTTTAAATTATAAAAGTATACGGTACCAAATTTCAATTCGGCTCATTTTTGTATTAGTTTACATTCATACTACCTAGGGTGTATATTGTAGCAACATGTCGAATTATTATACGTTTGTGGTATGATGTATTTGGAGTTGTTTGGTTTTAAAAAAATTGTTCTCCAACCCTAAATTTGTAGTCTTTCATTCCTTAATACCTACAAATATTTAATTAATAATTATAATATATTTCTCATAAACGTCATATAATTAACAATTGTATTTATTATATTGGTGAAATACTTTTACTTATAAAAAATATATTTCATTTCACTTCACTTCAAACTCGATAACGACAGACTTCGAATTCTACAATTACATAATAAAATTTATTAAATTTTAAATAAATTATTTAATTCATATGCACTATTATTCATATCATTATTAATTATTAATTATAATATGAAATATAATTTAACCGTTGTTTTCTTTTAATTGTTTTTTATTCAGTTAAGTTCATTTCAGGTTGAATAAGTTCGGTTCAATTTGATTAAATTCGGTTCATTTTAATTCAATTCCGTTCTGTTAAACTAAGTCCACTTCAGTTTGGTTCAGTTCAGCTTAGTGTGATTCATTTTAATTCAGCATTATTCAGTTGGGTTCATTTTGATGCAGTCCGGTTCATTTTGATTCAATTTAGTTCAATTTTATTCATTTCAGTTTAGTTTGATTCGGTCCGGTTCAATTGTCTCATTTCATTTCAGTTTGATTCAGTCGATTTGATTCATTCCAGTCCAGTTTGACTCATTTAAATTCAATTAGATCCAGTTCATTTCATTTTGATTTAGTTTAGTTCGTTTCGGTTCATTCCATTTCATCGACAATTAATTCAGTTTAGTTCAGTTACAATCAGTTAAGCTCATATCCAATCAACTTAACTCAATTCCAATCAGCTCGGCTCAACTCAACTCAACTCTTCTTAATTCATCTCATGTCTAATCAACTAAATTCAACTCTTCTCAACTTTTCTCATCTCCAATAAATTCAACTCAACTCAACTCCGTTTTAGCTGAACTGGACAGGACCTTAGTATTACCTCTGTTTTGTTGGGTGTGACATCATGTCCTCATGTCATTGAATTTAGATGAATGAAATGAGTTTATGCAATTAATTTTAAAAAGGAAAAGTAAAATGAGTGGAAAAGTAAAGTATGTCAAATTTTAAAAAAAATGTGCGGGAGTACACTACAATTTAATATCATTGTTGACGCGAGTGTGGGCGCGGTGACCACATGCCAGGTCAATGTCTCTCGCAACTACTCTGTTTATTTCTCTTATACCCCTTTAATTCATTATATTTGACATTTTTAAAAATTAGTTTATATTAATATACTTTATTTTAACAAAAAATAATAATTTTATTCAACTCTTTTATTAATTAAAAAATTATTTATATTCAATTATTTTATTCATCATATATTCAATTAACTAATATACTCTCTCCGTTTCACTAAAAGTTGTACACCAAATTTAGTCATTTAGATTTAGGTGAAGAAAATGAGCGGATGAAATTGAATATAAAAAGTAAAAAGTAAAATAAGTAGATGAGATTAAAAGAATTTTGCAAAAAAATGGAAAGTGTGTCATTTAAAAAAAATCCCAATAAAATAAGTGTGTCACAAATAGAGAAACGGAAGGAGTATGAAAATTTAGATTGCTTTTTGAATATGAAGAAATTAGGGTTGATGGGAAGAGGGTTTGTAGGGTTATGTACTACATCTGTTTCGTTAGACGTGACACTATAATCGTAGATGTTTTGATTTTTATGAATGAAATGAGTGGATAGAATTGAAGTTAGAAAGAGAAAAGTAAAATGAGTGGATGAAATTGAAGGAATCTTGCCAAAAAAAGAAAGTTTGCCAAATTTAGAAAAACAAAAAAAAGGTAAGTGTGCCGCATCCAATGAAACATAGGAAGTAAAATTTTGAGTTTGTAAGGTTAATTATGTCAATTAAGATGTTGATTTTATTTAAAAGAAGAAAGTGTGAAATTTTGTTTGGGATAGAAAAAAAAAGTGGGCAGATGTCACTGAGACGGAGGGAGTAGGAAGAGTGCTATTGTTTCCAATCTGCGAAGCACACGTACTGATGCTTTAAGCCACTCGAAATAATATGGATATCATCAAACATTTCTTCATTAAGAGGGCAGAAATTACGTTCTAAGTGTTCAGAGCACTGAATTTGTCTAGGTGCAATTTACAATTATGTTTCTCTCTTTTTTTGAAACTTTTATACACCATGTTAATTTGAAACTTGTATGAAAGAATTGCTTTATTTTGTACAAGTCGTGTGGGCCTCACTCAACTCATTACATGCTAGGAAAAATGCTTTTATCGCTAATTTTAAATCAATTTTTCTCACTTAAATGATCAATTATTGTTGTACAATGTATTTATGAATTTCATTTATTTCATAGTTTATTTTCATTAACTATGTTGATACAAATTCTCACATCGGTTTTTTGGGATGGGAGTCGCCCCCCACTTACTACCAATTGGTTTTAAAATGAAAGTCTAACATACATCTACTTAGTACCAATTGGTTTTAAAATGAAAATTCAACATATCTTGAAATGTAACATTGTATCAGAGCCCAAATTGGGTTATTGGACCAATGTTGGGATCCATTTAATTGAGTCTGATATTGGGTCGTAAAATGTTCCACGACGTGTTGATATAAAATCTCATATCGATTTCTTAATGTTTAAATGACTTGCATATTAAGTTATCTTAAAATTTAACAAACTTTTTTAAGACAATGTAAATCTGCAATAAAATATAAAAGAATTTATATGTTAAACCATTACATAACGTGTTTACAAACTATTTACATGACGTGTTTACAAACTATCACAATTTTTACCCTACATTGCATGAAGAGAACTAAAAAATTATTCAAATTCTTGTTTTAGACGGACTAATCGTTAGACGTGATTATTTTTTTTATTAGTGTGACTAATCTGGCGATTTGACATTTAATTATAGGTGGGTCTCTTGAAATACGGCATGTTCATAAGTTTATGGATAATCCAAAAGCTTATGGACAATCCACAAGTTTATGGACAATCCACTTATTTTTTACCTTATACCCTATATACTTCAATAAGTGCAAATATAACCCTGAGATAATTTTTATTGCAAAAATAATCGTAACTAATTTACATAAGTGCAAATATAACTCTAAAGACTATATTGCAGCATTGACGGTCCATTTCCAACCATTGACCAACCAGAAATGATCAACATGCCCTTTCAGCCTAATACAAAATATAAATAGACAAAAATGTCATTTGTCTGCTACTGTTCTGTCACCACTGTCACCCCCACCATCGTCAGGCTGCCGTCAGGCTGCCGCCAGGCCGCCACCATACCCACCCCCTCCACTGTTAACCACCTCTAGCCTCGGCACCCCCACGTTCCACTGCTAGCCCTGCTACCTCCTCCAGCCCCGCCGTCCCTTCAGCTTTCTTCCCGCCACCCCTGCCGTTCCACCAGCCTTCCCCTATCGCTAACGTCATCCTAGCGCAGTCAGCCTTCCCCCACCCCAAACCCAACTCTAGTTCCGTCAGCCTTCACCCCTGCTTAGCAAAACCCTAGCGTCGACGCCACCCTAGCACTATTTTTGCTTGAGCCCCACCACCGATCGACGCGAATTTACAGAGACTGGGAATAAGGCAGAGTTGCATCGATCGACGCAAATTTACTTCTATCGATACCCAACAAATAAAATGTGAGAAACGGCTAAGAAGAAATAACGCAGAGGAGAAAGAAAGGTGAGAAACGGCGGAGAAGAAAAAGGATGGCGGAGAGAAGAAAGAACGCATAGGAGAAAGAGAGGGGGGAAAAGTAAGAAAATAGGGTTATAAAAATCAATTCACCTTTTATACTCTATATTTGTCCTTTTATAAGGTTAAAATCGTGTTTTCAACAAAATTCGGTATCAAACTGCCGGAAAAGGTTATATGTGCACAGACATTAACCATCTAAGGTTATATTTTCACTTATGTAAATTATGCAGGGTTATATATGCACTTTACTCATGTTAAATTACATGTTAAATTTAAAATTTAAAAAATATTTTTTACATTATATATTTTTAATATTTTCACATTTAGATACACATTATTACTTGTTTCAACTTTTAAAATAAAATATTAAAATTTTATTAAAATTACAAAATTTTAAGGTAAAAAGTACAGTGGATTGTTTATAAGATAAAAGAAAGACCGTCTTTCCTGAGATTTTCTCTAATTTATTTATTGTAATGAGCTACCTATAAAATTGAAAAACCTTTTAAAATGAATCTCAACGTATGAATCATTATAATCCAACTTTGAAATTATAAAAATGAAATTTTCTATGATTAGCCTACTCATTAGTTGGTCTAACGTGAGATATTCTTATAAACTCAAGAGCAAATGACGTCAGAGACCCTTAACTATCACGATCGTCCACCTTCGACCCCTTATCTTTTTAAACACTTTTGGCCCCTCACCTTACAAAACTTAAGAATCGTGGCCACTTCGTCATATCAAACCGTCAACCTAGATTTTCAATGTTAATTTTAAGGGCAAAAATGACATTTCCTATTTTTATTTCCCATTTATTTTTCCTTTTTCTTTTGGAAAAGTCTTGAGAAAGACCATATTTCCACAGGCTTATAGAAAAACGAGGTTTAATTAGAATAATAAAAGGTAAAATTTCTTAGTTGCAATATTAAAATTTTATTATGCAGCGTGTAATAGTTATAAAATTATAACCCGATTCATGCAACCCAAATTTTTTTCTTCATTTCTTCTAATTTGCACTTTAAACCTTGGTCTTTCCATAGTTTATGGATATACTGCCTTTCAAGAGACGTTCTCTTTTCTTTTCTTTTTTCTTTCTTCCTTTTTCCTCTTTCTTTTCCCTCTTTCCTCCCCCTCCCCCGCTCTCCTTCCGCCGCTCACCACCCCTGCCATTCCATTTCCTCCTTTCATTCGTCTGCCGCCCTGCCCTTCCCCTTCCCTGGAGACACGATCGAGAAGGGGATTTTCGAAGTGAAAGCCACCACAGGAGACACCCATCTCAGAGAAGTGGATTTCAACAACCGTTTGATGTGTTTGAATGAATTTTTTATCATCTTATTTATATCAAAAATAGGTTTAAATAGAGTACAAGACATGAAATGAAGAGTTCTACTATGACTCTAAAACATATCTATATATGGAAAAGTAATCAAATCATATCTTCTTGATTCTTGTCTATCCTAACACCCCCCCTTAAGCGAAGCGTCGGATGTTCTGAGACACAAAGCTTGGACCGAAATAACTCAATCAGAGGCCGGGAGAGTCCTTTGGTGAAAATGTCAGTGACCTGCTGCGAAAAAGATACATGACTGATGTGAAGCTTGCCAAAGGCAACTGATTATCTGACAAAATGATAGTCGATTTCAATGTGCTTGGCCCACTTATGGGCAACGAGATTTTGTGCCAAAAGATAGCGTTATTGTCACACAACATTAGAGGGGCATTAGACATGGGCATTAGACAGTGGAAAACGGAGATCACGAAGAAGATGAGGGAGCCATACAACTTCATCAGCAGTGTTGGCAAGAGCTCGATACTCAGACTCTGAACTAGAACGGGAAACATTGGGCTACTTCTTGGAGATCTAGGAAACCAAATTCCCACCAAGGAAGACAACATATCCATATGTAGATCTTCGAGTCTCAGAACAGCACGCACAGTCAGCATCGAAGTATCCCGAAACCTCGGTGAAACATGCAGACCGAGAAAGAAAGACCAAAACGTAGAGTACCACAAACATAGCGTAGAATGCGAGTGACAGAGGTAAAATGGTCATCGCGGGGATCCTGGAGAAACTGACCAACAGAGTTAACTACAAAGGCGAGGTCGGGTCTAGAGATCGTAAGATACTGGAGAGCGCCAACCAATGAGTGAAAAAGAGTAGGATTTGAAAACTTTCCTCTGGAATTACTATGAAGCTGAGACTTTGGAACGAAAAGAGTTGCGACAAGATCAACATTTGTCATCCCAGCACGGCGAAGAATATCGCGAGCATACTTGGCTTGCCCCAGAAATAAGCCAGAAGAAGTAAACTCAACTTACCAAGAGATACAACAAAGTGGCGCCCCGAGAGAACACGAATAAAGATGTATCAGCACCGCTGCATAGAAACCCAAGCTGTTGTAGATAAGTGTTGAACCGCTGAAATCATGCTCGAGGCACCTATTTGAGGCCATAGATGGATTTGCACAAGCAACACACATAATCAGGGAAAGCGGGATTCTTATACCCAACTGGATGCGCCATGTAGACCGGGTCATCAAGAATATCATTGAGAAAGGCATTCTTGACATCAAGCTGATGAAATGGTCATCGCCGCATTTTTGCAATGGCAAGAACAGTGCGGATCGTGGAGGCTTTTATAACAGGGCCAAAAGTATGTTCAAAATAAAATCCTGGTATCTGAGAGAACCCCTAAGCGACAAGACGAGCTTTATAGCAATCAATAACTCCCATCAAGATAGTACTTGAGATGATATACCCATTTAGAACCAACCACATTCACACCCTTAGGTCGAGGCACCGAATCCCAAGTACGTTATTGACGAAGAGCAGCCATTTTCTCATCCATAGCAGAGGCCCATTTTGGATCTCGAAGAGTGAAACGGTAATCGCAAGGCTCAGACTGAGCAACCAAAGCAGCATGAAGACCAGTAACAACATAATCCAAAAAAGAGCGAGAGCAGTGAGAGCCATCCATGGCTCTAGTAGTCATACGATAGGTACAAGGCGGAGGTGGATTGGATGACACATCCAAGGAAGTCGATCTTAGTGAGGAAGCACTAACCGAGGAAGCATGATCAATGGATGGAAGTTGAAATGACAGAACTGCCTCGTAGGAGAGACATAAGAGAAAACACGACAAGGTGACTGAGAAGGTGATAACTCAGCGGATGGAGTGTCGGAAGAGTCGACGTCTAGGATATAGAAACGTCCAAAGAAGTGAAAGTCGTAGCAGGGGCACTAGCAGCGGCAAAGGGATAATAGAGTTCATCAAATCGAGAATGACGGGTGATGTAGACACGACCACTGGAGGGATCAAGATAACGAAAACTATAATGAGAACTGTAGCCAAGAAAGACACACAAAACACTATGAGGTGATAACTTGTGTGCTGCATAAGGCCTGGTAAAAGGATACACTCGACAACCAAAAGGATAAAAGTTTGAGTAAATCGGAGGACAGCAAAAAAGAAGACCATAAGGAGTCTCGCCACGAAACACTGATGTTGGAAGACGGTTAATGGTGTAGATTGAAGTGGCAACAACATCATCCCAATAAGGTAGGGCAAATGGGACTGAAAGAGCATAGTTAGTGCCATATCCACAATGTGTCGATGTTTTCTTTCAGTACGCCCATTTTGTTCCGGCGTGTAAGGGCAGGAGATCTGATGGTGAATGCCTTTAGCAGCAAAATGTGTCCAAAGGAGAGTATTAAGAAATTCAATGTTATCGTCACTCTGAAAAATCTTAACACGGTAGGAAAATTGATTTTCAACGAAAGCCTCAAACTGCATGTACACATCAACAAAGTCGGACCTCTGACGAAGAGGATAAGCCATGAAAATTTTGAAAAATCATCAATAAAAATAGCATAATACGCAAAACCATTTCAAGATAAAACCGGGGCAGGACCCCACAAGTCACAATGAACCAAATCAAGAACATGTAAGGTACATTTAGGGTTTTCAACAAAAGACTGCCTATGGCCTTTTGTCATAACACAAGGGGCACAGGTATGAGGTGCAGGCAGTAAAGATGAAACATATAAAAATCTGGAACTATTCAAATTGGAAATAACACTGTGGGGTACATGACCCAATAGAGCATGCCAAAACTCAAATGACGCCCGCCCTTTTTCATTTTAGATAAAGGACACCATTGCAACTTTTCCTTGATCCAACACATACATACCATCCTCACTATGACCTCTGCCCACGATTTCCTTGGTGACTTTGTTCTGAATGATAAAGGATTGATCATCAAAGGAAATTAGAACACCCAAATCACGAGTCAATTTACTTATAGAAAACACATTTTAGTAATATTTGGAAAAACCAATACGTCAGACAAGCGTAAACTAGGGGTAATTTGGGAATCACCAATATGAGAAATAGAAATACGATCACCATTACTAACAAAAATACAAGAGTTACCGGTATATGGAGTAACACTTTACAATGAAGAGAAGGTGGAACTCATATAACTGATAGAGCCATAATCAATATACCAGTCAGACGTGCGAGAAGATGGCTCCAACTGTAGAGATCGAAAAGATTTCGCAAGGTGAGCATAGTTAGGGCGACAAGGAGAGGAGACCTAACGATAACAAGAAGAGGTCGCATGTCCATTTCGTCCACACAACTGGCACTGAATAATATCACCATGATCACAAAACTGTCGGAATCACACCAAAATATGTGTCCACCACGTCGACTAACAGAACGACCACCACGGGCGGCGCGTGGACCAGATGCGCCGCCGCCACCTGTCTCCGGGTGGACCTACACGTGGCTGTCACTCGTCGGTGCGTGATCCCATGCGCTGCCGCCTCCTTCCCGAGTTGACGCTGCGAATTCTGAAGGATGAATCTGAGACGTATTCTGAATCCCAAAACCATCCAGGTTGTGCAAGAAAGATTTGTAGTTCTCAGTTTAGGCCACAACGTCGACATATTCTGGAAAAGGGAGTCAATTCAGTAATGCCGCACTAAACTCCTTGAATTCAGTACCAAGTTCTTGTAGAAACCATAGTACTTGATCGGCATTGTTAGCAGGGGAACCAATCGCGACACGTTTGTAAAAATGGTTTAAATTGGATATGCAATTCGTGCACGGTACCTGTTCGACAAATGGCGAGCACCTGAACAAGAAAGTTTGTGATGATGGATTGACTTATGTTTTGATAAACTGCATAGAGGGTGTCCCAAATTTGTCGAGACGTATTGCAGCCAACCACTTCATTCATGGCTTCAGGTGAGAGAGAGGAGAAAAAAGGCTAAAAAGGGCTTTATCATAGGCAACCCATTCGGCGTAAGCATCTATGGCAACGTCAGCTTCTTTCTGTTTTCCTGGAGAAATAGTGACAGCAGCGACAAAGGAAGAAGAGCCTCGGACTAGCAGAGTCGGACAAGTGTTTGAACCGTTAAGAAATCCAAGCAAGTCTTGTGAACCAAGGACATGTTCAACCTGGATTTTCCAAAACATGAAGTTATTGGATGAGAGCTTAATACGGAGTATATGAATCAGTTTGTCGTATGGGAGTTTTTGATCATTTAATGCCATTGATAGTTGCGGACAAAAAAAGAACATAACGGGAGGAAAATATGCCAGCACACAAGGTCTGACTATTTTTTTTTGTAGCGTGTTGTTACTGATGCCAAACAAAGGAAAAAATGGCACATATGTTATACTTGTGAAAGAGGGCAAAACAGGGGATTTTGAAGCACTTTCAATGCTGAGCAATACTCTGCAATGGAGGAAAGAAATTTGAGGTAGAAGAGAGCAGCCAAGGTGCTGCGAAAAGGAGGGAAAAATATCACAGAATTGGTTAGTGCTCTGATACCATGTTTGAGTGAATTCTCGATCATTTTTTTCATATAAAAAATAGGTTTAAATAGAGTACAAGACATGAAATAAAGAGTTCTACCATGACTCTAAAACCTATCTATATATGGAAGAGTAATCAAATCATATCTTCTTCATTCTTGTATGTCCTAACATGGTGAACCATTTCGTGCAGGAGTTCAAACAGGAAAGAGCTTTGTAAGAGCATCAACCTCAAAGAGGTGTTGGTGGAAGCGAGAGTGACCAGAAGGTTTAGGATTTATTACTCTGAGATGTCACTCCCCTGAGCCTTGGGATTGAAACTGCCCGTGGTGTTATGACGACGTTGACTCCAAGGAACATGAAGGCGAAGAAGGAGCATATTTTCTCCACCTACTCCGATAATCAACCCAAAGTGCCAATCCAGGTTTACGAAAGCAAATGGCCGATGACGAAGGACAATAATCTGCTTAGAATAGTCGAGGAATGCAAATTTGATTGTCAGAAGGAAAAAAGATGATGATGGAGTCAGTGTAAACCAGGGACTGGTCGGTCACCTTTCAAGGAGAGATACCTCTGGGATTGTCGGAATAGGTGTGACCAAAGTATGGAAAATTGCTACACATCCTACAACCGAAAAAATTGACATTCAGGTGGCAATCTGATTACTCATTTCTGATTCAGGGGTGGTGGAAAGGGGTGGCGTGCGGCGGAAAGGGGGAAGGGGAATGGGAAGGGCAGGGGTGGCGGGTGGTGGAGGGAAGGGAAAGGAAAGAAGGAAAAAAAGTAAAAAAAGAAATGGGAAATGAAAATGGATAATGTCATTTTTGCCCTTAAAATTAACGTTAAAAACCTAAGTTGACAGTTTGACGTGACGTAGTGGCCACGATTCATAAGTTTTGTAAGTTGAGGGGTCAAAAATGTTCAAAAAAAAGACAAGGAATCGAATGTGGACGATTGTGATAGTTAAGGGGCCACCAAAATCATTTGCTCAAAAATTAATATGCTTCATGTGTTTATCTATTCATAAGGTTCATCTAAAGTTTCACACTTTCACCGATACAAGCTTATCTTATCTCTTTCCGTTCTCATGGCTTTCTCTAAAAATAGAAGCTAACTCTTTAAAATGATTTTAAAAATTGATAAGTTAACGGAGGTAATATTATGTCCAAGAGGAACTCTACAATTAGGCATCTAGCCGGGGGTGATTTTACATGTCAAAACTATGTGAGCGGGAGAGAAATGTAATACTCTAGTACTCCCTCCATCCCAGGATAATCTACAAAATTTTCATTCTTAGTTGTTCCAAGTAAATTTACACACTTTCCTCTTTTAGAAAAATTCAAC
>JAULKM010067036.1:0-12092 GCA_032355605.1 Rubia tinctorum | reverse complement strand
CTTGTTAAAAAGGCAGTCTGTTCATAGATGACTCTTGGGAATTTTCTAAACCAGAATTATGTATTATGTCTTATAATAAGTTCTGAAGAGAAATCCGGTAGGCTTGAAAATACATGCAACCAGTGTTGTCATGGCTGCATTGCGTTTGGTTTTTCCTGGAACTCAATTTTTTATATGTACAGCGAACTGCTCTGAGGATGTGTCCCGGGATCATACACGCAATAACAGTACACTATGGATTGATTTCAATTATTGTCATCTCATTTTATACTTGTATAATTAGGGTTGTTGTGTGTATTTAGGCGGTCAGTTGTGGTTGAGGGGGTCATGTCTGAATTTCAAAGGGAAAGCGGAAGTTTCGACATTGTAGACAATTGCTGTGAAGGAGCTAAACTCTTGATGATGCTTGAGAATGCTGCTGAGCCAGAATTGTTAATGGCTGATATGACTTCTGAACAACTGAATTCATTGAGTTCTTATCAAGCAAAATTAGAGGTAGACTGAACAACAGATTGCATTTTCTTCCTGTTAAGAATAATTTCCTTTTTTTGGTCTTTGACCCTCGATCTTTCTGATTTATGGAATTGCATTTTTTTTGGTATTTGCCAAATTATAGGCAACAAGGCAGAACAAGATGAAAATATCCGTTGAGAGTGCTTTGGAAGCTGCTGGGTTAAGTGGTGGAGACATCACCCCATTCATGAGAGTCAGAGTTATTGGCTTGACTAGTAAAAGTTTTCCAATCAAAGGCTACCAACAAACGGGTTTAATTACAATATGGAACCCAACAGAGAAACAGGTTGCCCCAATTCTTATGCACGTACTTATGAGCTGTTGCTATCTTTAACCAACTTATTCTCGAGGAAAGCATGTGACTTAACATTGTACCTTGAGTCCTTGACAAGCATATATGTAATCTGTATTGTTACAGCAACTAGAGTTAGTTGAGGGCCGGGCATATGCCGTTTCATGGCTTATGCCTTCAACCTCTGATTCAAGTACTCTTCATTTGCAAACAAAAGGATCAAATACAAAATGGCTACCTTTGTCTCCAGCAGCAACTGAATCCTTTCTGTAAGTTCCTTTTGTCGTTTGAATTTTATTCTTAAATAGATATCTGTAGGTAACTGAAACTTCTGTGCAGGCCATTCTTCAGCCCTCGCAGGTCGATTTTGTTGCGTAATATGGGTGAAGTTTCATTTTCCAGGTAAACTTTGCACAAAATGGCGTGGGGTTTTCTTTCACCTACACCTTTCTAAACCGTGTCATGGTTTTGTGCCACAGCGAATTTGACATCGCTGCATATGTTGTTCACGTGGGAGATGTATATAGCACAGCTCACCGGAAGAAGCAATGGGTTTTTGTGGCAGACGGTTCTCTTGATGATGAGTCCCTGCTGGCGATTAACTTCTGTGTACCGTCAAGTGAAACCGATCCGTTTGAGCCAGTAAACAAAAGGCTAGTGGGATGTACGGTGAGTCACCGTGGCAAAATTTTATAATTGAAGTGCTTTGTTTTACTTGTTACAATACCATGCTTTTTGCAGGTTGGTTTCTGCAATCTCATCAAGAGAGAAAAAGACGTGTTAACCAATATGTGGAATGCGGAAGCAACAGAAGGTTCAACCTATTCCTCGACGTATGATCAACCATACTTCTCACATCTAAAAGCTGCTGCTGCTTCAGCCAAGAAGTGGTCCAACACCTCCAGTTTGGTACGATACTAACGTCTAGTGTAAATTCCCAACTTTGTATTGGAAATTAAGGTCTGCCCAATTTTGATGTTTTCAACAGAAAATTCAGGATCTGAAAAGAAGAGTGTCATCTATCATCACCAACTCGACGCCGTAAATGAAAAGGCAGCGGTGACTGCTGCTGCAACTCAGAGATCATATAGATAGGCCTTTTGGATCATGATTTGTCTAGCATATTAAAACCGCTGCAGCCGGCCTAGCTTTCGTAATATATTTATTTGAGAAACTCCTAAAAAAGGCGACCTTTATTAAGAATTTGGATAGCTCAAATACTTGATTGCAAAATGGGGTTTATTTTGTTAACTGAATTTTAGGGATTGGTATAACATAACAAATTTTCCTTTTTCCATTTTCATTTTCATATCGCCCCTTTGTCTTCCTTGCCTTCTTGTTTTCTCCGTCACTTCCCTAGTGTTGTCTTGCGGATTGGCCACCGTCACTTCGTCACTTCGTCACCACGTTCTCGGTCGTTTTCTTTTGGCATTTCTTGTTATTTTTCCTCCATCGTTTGGTGTATTTTCTTCGTTGTCATAACCGGCTTTACAAGTTCGTCGTCGGCGGTTTGATCAAAAAATTTCGTCGTCGCTGATTCTTCTCGTTAATGTTGTCAATTCGAGGTTAGTTATTCGTTTCTTTCATTTATATTTGATTGATTGTTAGTGTATTATATTTATGCTTTTTAACTGATTTTGTGTTAAGTTATAGCGAGGACCAAACTTTGCTCTTTTGGAGGTTTTCTTCGGTTGTTAGAAATTCTCATCAAAAGAGAAGAAGTGTTGTAGAGAAGCCCGAGAGTTTGTCTGATATGTTAATATTTCTAATTTTGAATTTCTTTTGGCGCCTTTGGGTGAGTTTGTGATGTTGCTTTTTAGTTGTTTTTGAAATAGAAACTGCACTTGTTTAGTAAAACCGTGAACATGTTAGATGAAATGATATTACGGTAAAGTTGCATATATGTGATGTTATAATATGATTTTGTTTAGTTATATGTTGCAAGTGTTTGTTTTTAGTGTGTATAAGTTTGTTATTCTGGTGTATGGTGATATTCATATGTTGTTGATTATTTATTTTAAATAAGGACTTGTATTTGTTTTGTTATATGATGCATTCTTCACTAATCAGTTTGTATTTATTAGTTAGGAGAAAACTCAGGACACGTGGCCTATTGTTACACCCATTTTCATGCAAACCATGACACATAGCCGGGTGTGTTGCCTGGATGAATATAAAGTGCTCAACTGTTGTGTTGGAAGACCGTGACTAAGAGAAAATCATTGGTTACTCATGAAGACGAATGAAACCTCGGTTAGGGAAGGAATCGTGGTGAAATAGGATGTCTTGATGTCTTGACTAAACATGAAGAAAAGAGAAGTAATACGGTATGGGACTATGTGTTCAAGTTTAAGGGTAACGGTTGGGCGTGATCCCTTGTTGATGTGGCTATGGTCCGACTAAGAAGCGAAATGGTGGGTACTTGGTGGTTAGATGCGAAATGGTGGGAACCTGATGGTTAGACGCGAAATGGTGGGAACCTGGCGGTTAACCATGAAAATGTGGGAAGATGGCGGCTAAAGAGGGAACAATTGCATGAAAAATGGACGGCTAAGGGTTGCGACCCTTCGGTTAAGACACTTATATTTAATTTTTTTCCCTTTAGAACTTATATAGTTTTTAAATTATTATAATTTATATTTTCTTTTATTGTTTTAATGTTAAGTCCTTTTTAAAATATGATTTTATGCTAATTTATATTTCTTTTTAATATTAATATTTCATATTTTTAATAAATGTAATTTTAAGCGAGTAGAATCTAATAGGTCATAAAAAGTTATGTATGTTCATAAAAATTATTAACATCAAAATTCAAAAATATTACTAATATATATTTATGTAAAAAGTTTTTACTTTTGAATTTAGATCCCTTCAAGAAATTTGGAATTGTCGAATCACGAAATTGGCGACACCAAAATTCAATTGATTAATATACAACCGCGACTTTGCGATTTAGGCATGTATGGGTGAATGGAAAGGTCTCGAAAGTCAACATTGATTACTTGTACACAATTTTTTAAAATTTCAATGTGGCCCAAAATTTTGTTTCCCCATCATCCATTGCTCCAAATACATGATTTTTGTTATTCTTACCAATATAATAAATATTAAATAATATAATTTTTTGGTGAATGTAGGAAAGCACAAGTAGATGTTCTAAAGTAATTTAGAGTTGATTACGTAGAAAGAAGGAAGAGAAATCGGAAAAGATTACATATATGTTCTTGTATCCGATCGATGATAAATATTCTGTTATGAATTTCCAAAATAAAATGGGGGTGTATAGGGAAGCACCAATCTCGAGCGGATTTCTTTTTGGAGTTACGAGTAAAGTTTTTACTTTTTGCACTTAGGTCCCTCCAAAATTTTGGAATTGTCGAAGCAATAAATTGGAGACACCAAAAGTCAATTGAATAATATACAATTGCGATTTTGCAATTTGGGCATGTATGGGTGAATGGAAGGGCCTCGAAAATCAACATTGATTACTTGTACACAATTTTGGAAAATTACACTGTGGCCCAAAATTGGGTTTCCCCATTATCCATTGCTCCAAAATACATGATTTTTGTTATTCAAACATTTATATTCTTATTTATATTAGTTCAATAAAGGTTTATCGTTGATTAATTTATGATTTTGAAAGTCAAGAAAAAATAATTTAGGTTAGGGTGGTTGCTTGCAGAGGCGCAAATCTCATAATATTTTTGGCAAAATTTTTAAAAGTTTTTGGAAAATTTTTAAAAATTTTGGCAGGAAGATTGAAATTTTAAAATATTCAGTTTTGAGCGACTGCGAGCAGGTACGCCAATCACCCGAATTTTTTGGCAATATTTTTAAATTTTTCTGGCGAATTTTTTAAATTTGGCAGGAAGATTAAAATTTTAAAATATTTAGATTAAAGCGGCTGCGCCCATCGCATGAAATTTTTGGCAGAAAAATTTAAAATATTTGGCATATTTTTACAAAATTTTGGCAGGTTTTTAAAATTTTAAAAAAATTTGTAGGGAAGATTGATTTTTACAAATTTTAACACCGGTTATTCTAATTAACACTGGATTTTTTAAAATTGGTGTTGAATTAGCACTGGTTGCCAAATCTTCTCTGGCACTAGTTCTCAAACTGGTGCAACTTCCAAAAAAATTCTGATTTTGGCATCGGTTTAAAAAACGGTGCTAGGTTTAACACCGGTTTTTATAGCACCGGTTTCTAAAAAACTGGTGGCATTTTAACACCGATTTTAAAACTGTAGCACTGTTTTTCCACAAATTGGTGCCAAAAACCGGTGCCAAAAAACCAGTGCTAAAGGGGGGTCTTTGTGGTACTGTAACATTTAACACGTAAAAGTTACCTCGGATTCACACAAAACCCGAAGGACTATCACCTCGACAGAGCAAACAGTCGGAAAGTTCGAGAAAGAAAGAAAGAAATGAGACTCAAGTTTAGAATATGAAGAAAATTGAGAATGATGCGAGTTTCCTGGCCGACTTAGAGGCTCTATTTATACTAGTGTAAGAGACCCTAATCATGGAAATGTATTAAAGAATAGCAATATTATATGAATGTTACTTGTAATTGTAATTAGATAATATTTCCGTTACAGTTTCCCAGCTTCCGCTGCCCGATGTCTGCACGTTACTTCCACGCGCCGCCATCTCCGCCGTCTATAGCTCGCCGTCCGCCGCCAGATCGCCGTTCGCCGCCACTTCTCACCAGCTCCCACTGTCGTTGATCCTTCCAACGTTCTTCCTGATCCACACTCGCCACCGAGCTTTTGCACACACCCTAAGTTCATGGGCCGTCCCGTCTTGCCGATCCGATTTACCGACGATCTGTACCTAATTTTGCATAATGTCAACTTCTGACTCTACTCCTGATGCCGCTGAACAGGCTTGCATCGCTGCCGAAGCTGAGGCCAATAAGCTACAAAATCTGAATGTCACCAAGGTAATTGCAGCTTTACTCAAACAGTTGAAATTACAATCTATCACTCAGTCATCTGTACCTGCTGGTCGATCTCTCAATGATCCCTAATTTCTTGGCTCTTCTGACGGTCCCAGTTTGGTCATCTGTCCCGTTGTGCTGAAGGGAAAAGATATCTACCTTGAATGGTCTTCTGTTATATGTAGTGCTTTACTTGCTAAGTACAAAATTGGTTTCATTGATGGAACTAGTACTCAACCCCCGGCTAATCATCCTGATGCAGTTGACTGACCCAGTGTTAATCCTACTCTTGTCTGCTGGCTCTTGCAGACCTTAGATCCAGCAGTACATTCTTCTACCAGTTATTTTTCCATAGTTAAGGAATTGTGGGATGATCTTAAAGAACGTTTTACTCTCGGAAATGGTTTGAAAATTCTACAAATGAGTGAGGATATCTAGAACTATCGGTAGAATGGTCAGATTATTGCCGTCTATTTTGGCAAACTAAAGAAGTTGTTTGATGACTACAACTCTTTTTGGCCTCCTTTGGTTTGCACCTGTGAAGCTTGCAAACCAATGTGTACCTGCAATCATACTGTTGCTGCCTTCCTCGAGCATGAAAAAGATTTGATTTATCAATTCATCATAGGCCTAGATGAAGGCTATCACACCTTGAGATCTCACATCATGAGTCTCGATCCTCTACCACCTGTCATGCGTGTGTATGCTCTTGTTTCTTAGGAGGAGAATCACACAGTTGTTGTTTGGTCCTGCGAGCCTTCTTCTGATTCCTTGGCGTATGCTGCACGATACCATCACCTTCGGATTGTTTGACAGTTGCTCTCGTTTTAGTTGATCAAAAGAATCTCGTCTGTATGGATTATCATCTCAAGGGTCACAAAAAGGAATTGAATCATAAGTTCCAGATTGGTTCAAGGAATTGAACCATAAGTTCCTGATTAATTCAAGGAATTGAACCATAATTTCCAAATTGGTTCAAGGAATTGAACCAGAAAGGCAAGAAAATGATGCTGGTACCACCAACCACCACCGCCGAGAATAGCGCACCGGCCGCCGGCTTCCGCCCGCATCAGTTGCCTTTTGCCACCGCTGCCGTCTAACCACCAGGTTATGCGGCAGTGGCCATCCACCATACCCCTGCCTATTCTGATTTTGGCCCTGCTCTTTATGATGACCAATGGAACACGACCATGCATTTATTTAATCAGTTTAAATCTTTAACTGACCTGGGTCAGGTAAGTTTACTTTACCCAGGATTTTGATTCGGGAACCTCATATCACATGTTCCTTGCTCTGTGTGATAAAGAGCAAAACAGACTATATATAGTTTTTCTTCAAGTTCTTCCAATGCTAGTGCATTGTTTGAATTAATACATTGTGATGTTTAGGGTCCTTATAGAACACCGTCTTCTACTGATGCATTTTATTTTTTAACAATAGTTGATGATTATTCTCGAGCTATTTGAGTTTATTTATTAGTTGCTAAGTCTGATGTAGCATCTAGATTTATTGAGCTTTGTGCTTTAATCAAGAACCAGTTTGGGTGCTCCATTCGCCGTGTTCGTTCTGATAATGGTACATAATTTCTACCTTTCAGATCATATTTTGCTAAATCTGGGATTATTTTTTAGACATCTATAGTCGATACATCATAGAAGAATGGTCGTGTTGAGCACAAGCATTGTCATTTGTTAAATGTGGAGTGAGCTTTGCGTTTTCAGGCTAATCTTCCAGTTGACTGTTGGGGAGAATGTGTTCTTTTAGCTGCTTATTTGATTAACCAGACACTGATAAAGCAATTCAATGGCTGCACTCCATTTGAGTTCCTATATGGACAGCTCCGAATTACAAGCTTTTGTGAGTATTTGCATGTCAATGTTTTGCTTGTTACATTCCCAGATTTCGTGACAAGTTTGCACCAAGAAATTGTCATTGTTTGTTTCTTGGATACCCTGCTGGAAAGAAAGGCTATCACCTTTATAATTTGGAATCCCGTACATTCTTCAACAGTCGTGATGCTGACTTTTTTGAAGATCAGTTTCTGTATGTTGTAATCCCTGAATCTCCATCTTCGGTTTCACCAGTGCATACCGGCGGCGCCACTACCTCACAGTTGGCATCATCGCCATCGATCGCGGAGCATCACTCCCCACTGGCTCCTTCCCCACCATCTCAATCGGTTGCCATGGCCAGCCCCGATCGCTGGCTTAGACTATAATCCGGCGATCAGAACTTAGAGGTACCACCTGAGCAGTTATTGGACTAACCGAACACACCTCATGTGCCGCTGAGTGACATGAGGGCTCCTCCACCATCACCGCCTGATGTGGCATCCCCTGCTCCGGTATCCTCCCGTATCCTCCAGTATGCCCGCTCCACCACCTGCATCGTCAGTTAATCAGGCGTCGCCTTCTGTCGCCGAGCTGCCTCCTTCTTGATAGAGTGTTCGCAATTGTCGACCTCATGCATACTTGGAAGATTATGTATGTATTGTTACTGATATTGAACCCCGCTCGCTACGATCACTCATACGCCATCACATTCCTCAGGTGTTCTCTATCCTCTTACTGATTTTGTAAATCGTACTAAATTTTCTAGTAGGCATTCTAGATTTTTTGGTGCAGTAACTTCTAGTGCAGATCCCACCACTTACTCTGAGACGTCGAAGCATGCTCATTGGTGTGATGCTATGGCTAATAAGATTAGAACTCTTGAGTAAGACATGGACTATGGCTTCTATACCTCTATATAAGACTGCAATTCAAGTCTGATGATACCATTGAACGTCACAAGGCTCGTCTAGTGGTTCTTGGGAATCGTCAAATTGAAGGGATTCACTATATTGAGACGTTTTCTCCGGTTACAAAGATGAGTCTGATTCGCTTATTTTTATAAATTGTAGTCATTCGTGGTTGGGAGCTTCATCAAATATATAGGCATAATGCTTTTATACATGGTGACCTCCATGAAGAGGTATTTATGCATCCTTCACCGGCCTATCCTGTGCCCCCATGCCAGGTGTGTTGTCTACAGAAATATCTTTATGGTCTTTGGCAGGCTCCTCGTAATTGGTTTGTTAAATTGGCTTAGGCTTTATGTGCATTTGGTTTCATTCAAAATAGGGCAGATTACTCTCTTTTTACTTTTACTTGTGGCTCAGTTTCTTTGCATGTACTTGTCTATGTGGATGATTTGATCATTGCCGGTAGTTTTTCGTGGCTCATCTCTGAATTCAAGAAATACTTGAGTTTTTGTTTTCATATGAAGGATCTTGGTACACTTAAGTATTTATTAGATGAGATTGCTAGAAGACCAAATGAGATGTTTCTTTCACAATGGAAATATGCCCTATATATCTTACCTGACACAGGTCTATCGGCTTCTAAGCTGGATGATTTTTCCTACGGAGAAACAGCATGATCTTGCAAAAGTTGAAGGTCCCATTTATGATGATCCTGAGCGGTACCGGTGCCTGGTTGGTCACCTTATTTACCTGACCATGACTGATCATAAGCTTAATTATTCTGTCTGTACACTTGCTCAGTTCATGAAGTCTCCTTGTGTTACTCACTGGCAAGCTGCGATTCAAGTTCTTCACTACTTGAAGAGCCATCCTGGTCATGGTTTATTTCTTTCTTCCCTAGTTCGTTGCAGCTGACTGCTTATTGTGATTCTGATTGGGCACCATGTTCTATTACGCGATAATCTCTTTCTGGGTACTTTGTGACGATTGGTGATTCTCCGGTTTCATGGAAGACTAAGAAACAACCTATAATTTCTCGTTCTTCTGCAAAAGCAGAGTTTCGTGTTATGGATGTTACCTATTGTTAGTTGTTGTGGCTTAAGTATCTGCTTCGAGAATTAGGTGTTGTTCATTCTGCTCCTCTGCGACTATTTTGTGACAGTCAATCTACTCTTCACATTGCGGAAAATCCCTTGTTCCATGAACATATGAAGCACATAGAGGTTGATTGTCATTTTTTTCGTGATCTTGTACAGTTTGGTGCTCTAGTTAATTATCATATCTGCATGACTGATCAACCTGCAGACTTATTTACCAAAGCTTTCGGACGGAATCAGTTTCATTCATTACTTAGCAAGTTGGGCATTTTCCGATCCCCATGCTTCAATTTGAGGAGGAATATTTAGGAATAGAAATATTATATGAATATTACTTGTAATTGTATTATATTTTCTTTTCCTAGTTTGTATAGGTCTTTTGTACCACTATATAATGTACCATGAGATCATGAATACAAGCACACATTATTACCCTTATTTTCTACAAAACGTGATATTCTGACTTTCTGTAATTAGAGAAAAATATTCTCCAATCACCAACTCATTAAATCCAAGAAAATCCAAGAATACTCGAATTAAATCTACTGGAAATGGAAGACATATTTGTGCAATATTCTTCAACACATTAAACATGGTAAACCGCGTATTCATTTACGACAGGATATCTCACAAACTATGGAAGTATTTAGTTCTTGTATCTTAAGAATTACACACAAGAAATTCTACATATATTATGTGGTTGGGCCTTCCAGAGACTTCCTCGCGGTCTATACGCATTTTAGACAGTCCGGAGAAAAATTAATCTGGGCCAATTTCTCCCCATTTTTTCTCTTTCAAGTGTGACATTTCGAGCATCCATATCTCATTCACCCTTGATCTGTTTTGAAAGTTTAAATACTCGATTTTATAGTACTCGAGAAGGAGAACTCAAAAATGATATCCACCGACCCTAAATACATTCGGGTCCCACTCAAAATGAATGTTGACAAAAATCAACCTTTTAACCATCATTTTCCAGCAATCCCCCACATGAATAGATACTGATGTAGGAATCAGAACAATCATGCCAGACACGGAGTTTGACTTGATAATAGATTCATTTTGATGACATAGATGCTGCATAGGTTAAGTAGGTGTTACCCTTTGAATCTTCCCTTGAGAGAGTACAATTAGGCCACTGGTTAGGAAGTAGACGCGATGTCCTTGAACTTCTCCTACCCCTGGTGTGAACGACAATGCATTTCCCACAAACATATTTCCTAGGCCTTGCGCTTTCCTCGGTTGTGTCCAATAATCAAGTCATGACACACGCCTAGTTCTGTAAGGTTTCTAAAGAATTGCATCTCAACAATTCCCTTTCGAAGCGGCCACACTTCTCGCTTACATAGGTGATTCTTGGCATAAGAGAAGTTCTGTAAACTATGCGCTCTTTCAAGTACTATACACTCGATGCCTTGAATCATTAAAGAAATTTAATGCTTAACCTCCATTCACATCATTGTTTCTTCATCATAAGAATAAGACACGAGGTATGAAACCCCCATAGTGATCACGATGGATCTTTGCAATTTAGTTGGCCCTTTGAACCTAGATCTTGGGATCTCCAGTCACATAGGTTGGGTGTCCACGTACGTAACCCACCATATATTGGACTTAGTCATATTCCTTTTGATGAGTTCTCAACTAACTCTCAATTTAATTTCTTCGTCAAGAAATATGTTCAATCCTTTCTTCAAAGAATCACAACCCTTATCATATTGATCTTACGTAGTCAACATCGATAGTTCTCAAAGAGAGTAGTCATCTAATGGTATAGTTTCTTTGTCGAGATACATCATCATCGATATGGCTTTACGCTACACCAATAAAAATACACATGTTTTGGTTATCCTGGGATACCCCCACAAATTCGGTATAGCCTCAAAAAACTTGTCCAACACAATGAACTCATATTCCTTTATGAATCTAGCAAGAGAGAATCATTTCTTTACACAATTCAAGCCATATCCATGAGTCTCACACTCTGCTTATTTCATTTCTGATTTACTTGTGTATCATCTTACTTTCCATTGTAAACAATGTCTAATGTACTCTTTAATAAGTACTTCAAACTTTTAATGACTCTTGAGTTCTCTTCTTAAGAGACACCTCACATTTACAAAAGGTAACTCACAAGTTTAGAGTCATTACATATCTCCAAGAGACTCAATCATCGTATCAATTTTTCCATCAATGAGAAAATTATCACTTCAAAGACATAAATGACATGGTCATTTTTCGTGTCCCTTAGTATATACGCCTTCATCGAATTCATTGATTCAATATCATCGTCTAAAAAACAATTAGTTTGATCAAATGATGGGCCGTTTAGGAGCATTGAGCTCTTCATTTTGCTCTATTCATATTTTACCATCTAAATCTCCAAATGACCATTTAAATCCATTAGATGTACTTAAAGCTTTCAAAAAGCCTCGATATCAAGTACCATCACCCTTGGACTTATTCTCACGTCTAGAGAACACCCATCAAGTACACAAATATA
>JAULKM010067016.1:0-12093 GCA_032355605.1 Rubia tinctorum | reverse complement strand
CGAACATAGCCAATTTTTTTCGAGCCGAGCTCGAGCCTGGGGGTGGTCGGGCTCGGCTCGGCTCGTTCTCACCTCTACATGTGAACGACAACAATTAATCAATAGGCTTTGAAAGCTGAGAATGCAAGTGCCTAGTTTACAAAGTTTCTACTTTTTTTTTCTTTCAATTAGTGTATTTTTGTGCTGGATAAAGTGGTTGTCATAGAATTTCATTACTCCCTCCCATTTTTATTATGTTTAAAACTCTAAGTTTATGTGTTGTTTTATCGCAAGTTGAAATATGCTGAGAGAATTGAATGAAATGAGTAAAAAATTTATCGAGAGATAGATTCAGAATAATTCATTTTTTATAATAAAGGGAAAGATGACAGTTTTAGAAAAAAGTATTAAAATAAAAAAATTGTCAAAATTAAGAAAACGAAGGGAGTATTTCAATTACATTGTTTATTCGACTGTTAAGTTTCTTTCTTTTCCAAAAGAGATAAAGTTCCTTTATATATATATATATATAAACTGTTGGAAGCGGAATGTTTGGAAATCCAACCCCTTATATTCAATTAGATTGGTCAAACAGCCTACATTCGAGTGATCCTTACAACAAGCGATGGGATAATCTCATTTACACAAAAGCACTAGTTAGATATTACATATCTAATCAATGGTCTGAGTGACAATAAGAAAAGTAAGCAAAGTCACGAACTAAATATCACAATTTTAATCAAAAGTCTAAGTGACAATACGAAAGCTATGTACGAAAATGGGTGGTCTCCAATGTATAAATGTCTAGTAACATCGACTCAAAATCACCAAACAAAATCCATCAACTCGAGATAGTGTTTCAACTTAAGCCACTACTAAAATTATTCCCCTTTTACAACCAACTTTTACTAAGGGATGAAAAATTGGTTGTAAAAAATATGTAATTACAACGAAACTTGAAAATTCGTAATAATAGACTCAATTTATTTACAAGAAATAAGATATGTAGTTGTAATTGGTCATAAAACCGTTGTAAAAACCTCAGACCAAGTCTTGGCAAACTTCCTTTCTATAATATTTTAGGTTATTTAATAATTATTTTATATTCGGGGTTAATTTTAAATTTTCACCAAAACTCTAGGGACTCATCTGCAATAAATCATAAAATCTCCAAACATTCCTTGCTTTCCTCTTGCACAGAACCCAGACTCCCCTTATTTTCTCCTTTCCACAACCGCCGGTGCGAATCGACCAGACATAGCAAATCCTCTCGCGACCGTGGTCGAGCACGAAGCAGTCTCCAAGAGCGAATTTAGTGTCTTTTTCTTCAGTCCTTTGTTGATTACCATGGTGGAAGGCTGAGTAGTAGCAGAAGTTAGGTGGCGATGCGGCAGAACTAGCCGTAGCGTGCAACTGCTATGAGGCCGGGGAGGCAGATCAGGGGGCAGAGGAGCGCGACAAGGATGACAACAAAGTCGGAGTTGACATGGTGGAGGCCTGGAGAAGCAGCGGCGGTGGACGATGATGAGGAATTAACTCCATAAAGTGTGCGATGAAGAGTCATGCGATAGCGGTGACAGTATGGTAAATAAAGAGAAGAGAGCGAGAGAAGTAATTTTTGGTGAGATTTTAAGTTTATGTGATGATTCTATAGGAAGGATTGGATTAGAGGATATGAAAGATGGTAGAAAGCGGAGGCATAGAACGAAGCAGTCTCTGATAAGCCCTTTATAGGCAACTCCTCTTCTTTTTCCTTTAATTTCATCTAAAGGCTGTTGTGCCCTAATCTGATCATGCTTCTTCTCAATGTTGACTCTGTTTTTGCATTCATTTGAATACAAGTTGCTTGTGTTTTTTTAAGAGTACTGTATCGGTAACCCTGGGACTGAGGTGTAATTTTCTTTTTGCATACTATTTTCGAAATTGGATGAGTCATCTTGGATTAGCGCCTAAAAAGACATCGATCGAAAAGGAACTGTATCAGTGATGATGGTAAGAAACTTGTTGTTGCTGTTGTTTTAGCTGTTGAAGATGCTGTTGTTGCAACTTTAGGCCAAGGAAAAGTTGAGGTCAGGTTCGTTGGATTACTTTTCAACATTTTCCATGTGGTTTTACTCTACGTTATATATTTTTGCATTTTATGTCAAAATTTTATGATTCTAAACTCGTTGTTTTGGCTTCAATAACTGCAACTAATTAGATGGATGTTGCAAACTTATGGAACCAAGAGCATCAATCGATTTTAATTTCTGGTTGTTTTTTCTGTATAAATTTGTCAATAATGAAATGGATTAGTAGTTTTAGTGCTCGTAGAAGTTGGAGATCCATTGTGAACTAGGTTTTGTATTCTATCTGGATAGAATATAAATGTGTTTGTGCATTCATTTGAAAAGGTTTATGTGCCCTAATTTGATCATGATTCTTCTCAATGTTAACTCCGTTTGTGCATTTATTTGAATACAAGTAGCTTGTGTTTTTTTAAGAGTATTGTATAGGTAACCTTGGGAATGAGGTGTAATTTTCTTTTTGCATACTATTTTCAGAATTGGATGAGCCATTTTGGCTTAGCACCTAAAAAGACATCATCAACCGAAAAGGAACTGTAGAGAAGTTCGACGCTATAACTAATAGCGGTATCAGTTATGATGCTAAGATACTTGTTGCTGTTGTTTTAGCTGTTAAAGATGGTATCGCTGCAGCTTCAGGCCAAGGAAAAGTTAAGGTAAGTTTCATTGCATTACTTTTAAACTTTTTCCATGTGGTTTTTCTCCTCATATATTCTTTGCATTTTGTGTCAAAAATTGTGATTCTGAACTCGTTGTTTTGGCTTCCATAACTGCCACTAATTAGATAGATGTTGCAAACTTATGGAAATAAGAGCATCGGTCGATTTTAATTTTCTAATTGTTTTTTTCTGTATAAATTTGTTGATAATGAAACGGATTAGTATTTTTAGTGCTCGTATTAGTTGGAGATAGCCGTTTGTGAAGTTTGTAATAAAATATGAGTGTTTTTTTGTCTATTTATGTATACGATATTGAACCCAAATTTAGGTTGCAAAATTGACTTGTTTAGTTGGTCGGTTATGTGGAAACTGGTTTCACAATTGAAGTGATCATATTGCGCTGAAATATAGGAATCATATTCATTAACAATTTAATCATGGTGTTCAAGTTTATTGATAATTGTACTTTTACAACCTTTTATAAGCATCGCTGCTACAATTATAAACTTTGCCTGATAGTGAAGGAAGCATCTCCAAATGGACTAAGGTGAGGGGCCTTTTATTCTCTTTATACTAATGTAAGTGTTTTTTTTTTGCATTTTAATTGTTGTATGAAGTTGTTAGATTTAGGGTTCCCGTTTCGCTATGTGATGTAGTTAATTGAGGACTGATTTTACTTTTTCTTCTTTTTTTGATCGCCTTCATTATTGGATCTACCGGCGGTGGTGTTTTCGTTATTACTTTGAAATTAGGGGTTGCTTAGTATTGGATAGTTGTTTCATTTCACGAACTAGTATCGACTTTTGTTCTATCGCGCGAAGAACTGGTTGAAGTTAGTTTTTTAGGGATATTTGTATCAAAGGGAAGTTCATTGAATCGCCATGGATCACGTGGTCGGTGAGAAGTTTAATATGGGGAGGAAGATTGAGAGTGGCTCTCTTGGCAAACTGTTTCTAGGTATCCAAGTTCTTTTCAATTGTTTTTAGGTTTCCGCTGTGATTTTTGTGTTACTTGGATGAGAGAAAGCTTTAGTTGGCTGATTTGAGGTTTGTTGTTCTGGTGCAGGTGTCAATATTCAGAATGGAGAAGAAGTGTCTATTAAGCTTGTGAGTTGCTTGCTTGTTCGCTCTTATTCTACTGCTTATATAGTTAGCTTACAGTATAAACTATTTGTTTGGTTTGACCTTACGTTTAATGCGGTGGATAGTCGTGCTTTTTTTGGTGATGTTATGTGAAAACCAATAGTCTTCACTTGAATAGTTGAGTATCTGGTTTATAATATTAGCATACTGGGATGGTAGGGTTTGAAGGATATTTGCATTTTACCTTTTGACTACCATTTGGAATCGATTGGGTTACCAGTTGTCCGATTCTATCTCCACTTTGGTCGAGGGTGTTTCACCGTGCTTGCTGGATGGGTGGGGGGGGGTTCTGTTTGGTCAGATATTAACTTTTACTTTGCTTCAAAAGATAGTTAACAATTTTGAGATTTTATCCTGCCTGATGAATAATTTGATTCCCTTGTATGACACTTGGAAGATTGCAAAATATGTTATATTTACATGGGTTTAATAACTAAGAATCCTTCTTATTTCCAGAGAGAACAAGAACCTCAGTGGCACAGCTTGATATGCTAGTGTTAATTCTCACTCAGGAGTTGGTGAGTTATGTTTTTTTCCTTTCCATTTATACTTAGAAACTTTACCTGTTTTTTATGCTTGGATTAATCAACACATTGTTGCTTGCGTTATGTAGAACAAAGCAGAAGGGATGATCTGTGTTATGTACAACAGGCTTCAGTTCCATAGTTAGATTTTTTATTGGATTGCTTAAACTATTTAATATACACTTTCGTGAATTAATGATGTATTTGGTTGGCTAATTTTTATATTTGGATGATTAGTTGAGAAACAAAATTGAAAGTTGTGGATGCTTTTTGGATGAATTTTGCTTAATTATTTGAATAAATTCACTCACAACAAGTGCTTTCTTATTGTAGATGTGTTTTTACAATGAGATTTGGAGGGGAAAATATAGTTATAGCACTGTAGGCCAGTTGCATTTTTACAACGTCAAATGTCGTTGTAAAAACTCATTAACAACAAAAAAATCCTTTGTGATGGTATATAGTACCGTTGTAGTTTAGCATTTAAAACTGGTAATATTTCCGTTGTAAATTATCAATTATGAAACTGAGCCTGTTGTAGAACTATTTACAACCAGATCTCTAACAATCTCATACAATAGGGATGTAGCTCATTGTAAAATCCGTTTTACAACAAAAATCAACCTTTTACAACGACATTTGTCGCTGTGAAAATGGGGTTTTCTTGTAGTGAGCCAATCATAAAGTAATAAGCATCAGATTAAGCGCACAAAATTAATCCGTAACACATCTAATTAATCAACATCAAGGCAGAGAAAATAATAAATTTCCAACTAAAAATCCGACCTCTCTACATTTAACTTGCTATAAGATCTTTCACTAAATTAGGGGACCTTATGAAAGACCGTAAGAAGGAGCAAGTGGAAAAGCTCATCTATGGATGTGGAGACATTAAAAATAGTGATATGAATTAAAGATATAATAAATAAAAAATTAGAGAAGTGGTTGAGCTCGATCACACTATTCAATCATCGATATATTCTTTCAATTCAACATTTGTTTTTGTATTTTTGATAAATAGGAATTTTTACACTTCCAAACCTAAATTTAGGTTGAAAGTGTCATATGATCCTGTAAAATGAGATAGTGTCAAAATAATCCTAATTTGATGATAAATTGTGAAATTATAAACTTTTGTCATAATTTCGTTATTGACTAGAGAATTTGGGCATTGACTGAATCTGAAATTTGAAAATACCCTTGCTCCATAGGCTGAATTTTTCTTTCTCACATTACCCAACCCGCCACCACCTCTCATCGCAATCGCGCCCGCCACCTCCCATTGAGCTCAACTCTCCTCCCCATCTTCTCTCCGCTCGCTACCGCTCACTCACATCCGCAACCACCTCAGCCCCACTCAGCCCCCACCCCCATTCCCAACCCATAATCCCTTTCCACCAGCCGCTCTCTCCCACTGAAACCCGACCAGTCCAGACCCACTGGAATCCGCATCCAATCCACTAGCCCAACCACAACTCAAGAAGAAAGAAGCAGAATACTCGTAATGATTTAAAGTACCTTTGTACATAGAACTGAAGCAAGAAAAAAACATGGAGAAAACTGAAGCTCTAGTGGCAGCATTAGAATAAGGAACCCTGATGGCTAAACACTTTCCCAATCCTGACCCGACCCGTCAATACCAAATCTTTTCCTCTCTATGCCGCCGAGCGCCACCTCTCACTCTTCTTGTCCCGTCATCCTTCTCTGCCGTCGTCGGAGAACTCTGCTTCCTCCCTGACCAATGTAGATGGAAGAAAAGGTGGAATTGATGCGGCTGAGGAGAGAATGAGGGGGTGGTGCATTCAAAACAAATGGTTCAAGAGGACCCAGTCTCCAGCAGCAACGGAGCTACATTAGCCGCTTTCTTCTGTGTATCACAACATTCTCGTCTTGGTTCTCAGCCGGTGTGAAAATATTACTAGAGCTTCCTTCCTGAGAATTAAATTTTAATTCTTATCAAAATGTAATATTTAAATTGTCAGTTTTTCAGTGGTATTTGATAACATGTATTAAAAAATAATAAATATTTTTTTAAAAATTTAAGAGCAAAATGATCATTTCAATGCCGGCCAAACTTCCCGTTGACAAGTGAAGATAATGGCGCATAGGGTTTATTTTGGAACATACATAATAAAGTTAGGATAACTTTAGCACTATACTCTTTTAAAGAATACAGGAGGTTTAAAATTTGAAAAATGGTACTCCCTCTATCCCACTCGAATCTGCACACATTTTGGTCAACTTTCTCAAGACACGTTTGACCATAAATTTCAACTGGTACATAGACACCAATATCTTTATGTGAGATATTGTTGGATTCCTTGCATGATGTATTTTCTAAATATCAAAATTTAGCACACTGTTAATAAATGTAACTAAAGTTATAGTTCATCAAACATGATATGAGAAAGTTGACCAAAAAAGGTGCAAATTCGGTTGGGATGGAGTGAACACTTAATTTTTGATAGTATGAGAAGAAAAATCAGAATTTGGTTCTTTTACATTGCTTTATTTTTTATTATTATATTCCGTCAAATATATTAGTTTATCCATTTCTTTATCTTAAACTCAATTTCACTAACTTATTTTATTTATTATAAATGATATGTTCTCATGTAATGCAGCCTAAACTTAATGCAAAAGCCTTTATGCATTCTAACTATATTACAGCTCCATTGACATATCTCTAATAATTTTACAGGGATCTGCTGCTATTATTTTTCCATGATTTTTTGACCAGTTTTTCCCATCAATTTCCCGCCATCTGCAATTTGCAAAAAAAAATCAAAAAATTTAAAATATGCAAAAAAATAAATATGATCATCGAACTGAAAATCATAAACATCAGATACAACTACCAAAATATCAACTGAAAATCATAAACATCAGCTAAAAAACTGCAGCAAAAAATAATTAAAAATAACAAAAAATTGAAAAAACGTTGACTATAACTAACAAAACAACTAAAAATAATAAAAACAACAACATTCATAAACTGGAAATCATAAAAAAATATCAACAAAGTTTAAATTATCATTTTAAAAAAAAACTACCAACATCGACCTATATCACCCAAATGCTAAAAACATCAATTTCTATCACCTAAATTTCACCCGAAAAATGAAAAACGTCAACATGAGGAAAAAAACACTAGTGCAAAACATCAACCTATATCATCCAAAAGTTAAAAACAACAATTCTTATCATCTAAACTTCATCCTAAAAATGAAAGACGTCAACGTGAGAAAAAAAACACTACTCTCTCTAGTCTTCTAATATTATCCCTCTTCAAAATGGCACACAGTTTTTTAAAAAGTAAAATGAATGTTGGAGGTTGAATTGGGAGGATAAAAAGTAAAATGAATGAATGAAAACAATCTAAGAAATGCCAAAAGATGAAAGTGCCAATATAAAAAGATCATCCTAAAAAGGAAAGAGTGTCAATACAAAAAAGACTAGAGGAATGCAAAACATCAACCTATATCACCCAAAAAAAATTATAAAATAAATTCCATCGATCGTATCAACTAAAACTCACATGAAAAATAAAAAACATCAACTTGAGAGAAAAAATTAAAAACATCAACAAAAAATCTACGGTACCTCAAGAGTATAAATTCTTCACTCTAAAAATCATTAAACACCAGCAAATTTTTTTTAAAAAACTATAAATATCAACCTATATCACCCAAAAACTACAGAAATCAGCTCCCATCATCTAAAACTCATATACAAATGAAAAACATCAACACGAGAGGGAAAAAACTAAAAATATCAACCCATGTAACCCTAAAAAACTACAAATTTCCGACTCATATCAACTAGAACACTCAAAAAATGAAAAACATCAACATGAGATTAAAAAAACTGAAAACATCAACAAAAAAACTACGGTACATCAAGAGTATAAATTTTTCACTCTAAAAATTATAAAACATCAACATTTTAAAAAATAGAAATATCAACCTATATCACCCAAAAACTACAAACTTAACTCCTAACACATAAATCTCATCCGGAAATGAAAAATATCACCATGAGAAAAAATACACTACAAACATTCACTCCTATCGCCTAAACCTCAGTCGGGAAATGAAAAACATCAACATGAGAATAATTTTACAAACTAAAAATATCAATCCATATCACCCAAATAAATTGCAAAAAATCAACTCATATCAAATAAAACTCATCCGAATAATGAAAAACATTAACATGAGAGAAAAAAACTACAAAGCTCAACAAAAAAGTCACAATACCTCAACAATATGAATTCTTCAAAAAAAAAAACAATCCTAGTGTGATTCAAACTCGGGATACTAACCTCAAAACCAACATACTAACCACTACACCAAAGAATAATTATTGAACATTCTCTAGCCAAATAATAATAAATCTCAGCATATATCTCAAGATATAAATTCTTCAAAAATTAAGGCCTAGCGAGATTCGAACCCAGTTCTATAACCTCAACACCTAGAATACTAACCACTACATCAAAGGACATTAATGATCATATACTCAGTCAAATAAATATTAAACCTCAACAATTCCTTGGAAAAAAACACTAAATTTAACCTCGCCTCTCAGACGTCGAAACTCAGCTCCGCTGTCGTCGTTGCCATCCACCACGTCCGTCGTCCTTCGCTGCGTCCGCCTCCGTCGTCATTTTAGTTTTCTGCCGCGTCTGCTGCGTCTGCTGCGTCCGTCACGCGTCCCCCGTCGATTGATGTTGTCATCTTCGGTCACGCGTCAGATGCACACACGTCGTCTTCTTCCTTCGCACACGTGCATCTCATGCACATTTTCTCTACATCGCATTCGTTTTCCCCATTAATCTTCTTCCTTTGTGAGATACAGCACCGTCGTCGTCAATCGAAGTCGTCACCTCTGGTTGCAATGTCGTTGTCACCTCCAGTAACACCGCCATTGCAGATCAAGCACCGGAAAATGGAGAGTTAGATATTGAGTAGCATAAAAAAGGAGACCTAGTCAGTGGACAAAGAAGACCGGCGGATATGGTGAAATTTGGCAAATTTTTGGTTGTATTTCGGAGGTAACCATCAGTCGGAGGCAGTTTCCGATCGGAGGAGGAAAGAAAAATGAAAATTCTGATATTTTTGTGATGTAGATAGTATTTTGATAATTACACAGTAGGTCTCTAAATTTATTAGCATTTTTTTAAAAAAAAACCATCTCAAATGAAATTTATAATAATTGCACAATAAATTTTGATCTAAAGTTTAGACTGCTTCAATTTATAATCACAAATTATTATTTTAGGCTGAAACAAGACTCTGTGATTATAAAATGAAGTAATAAAATAAGAGAAATGTGCGTTTTTAACCATATGTTGTGGGTGAAAGTGCAGAAATACCCTTGTAAAATCTGAAAGTGCAAAATTAATCTTGCAAATTGTTGACCAAAATTTCAACGCAAGAAATAGCCGGAAAACGTTGAAAAGACCATTCTATCCTTCTACAAAAATCAGAAACACTAAATTGGACAAGACATTAACACCCTCTTAGATTTTTAAGAAAATAAAAAAGTAATCACTACTTCCTTTTCTCTGTCCCTTCATCATCCTTATCCCGCTCCATCGAAAAAAGAAAAAAAAACATGTGCTATCCCTGTCGCAGATGACCATGTTGACACTGGCGAAGCGGAAGTATTGGTCAGAGATTTACTATTCCTTTTTTTTTTTGTAAAAATTGTCCGCTCCACCACTAGCGCGTTCCAATCGTTGCTCTAATCGCCACCGCGTTCCAATTGCAAATTCACCAGCGGTGGGGGTTGACATGGTGGTGGTGGGGGAGAGGAGGAGGAAGGACTGGGTTGCGAATCAGGGTGGGCTAAGGTTGAGGGTGAGGCTAGGCTAGGGTTGAGGACGGGTGGATCACGGCGAGAGAGAGGTGGAGCTAGGCTAGGGTTGAGGTGGAGAGTGATGACGGTGCTAGGCTTTGGGGAGAGGTGGAGCGCGCGTGGCAAGGCTGGGATTGAAGGTTAGGGTGGAGCGGGAAAAGGTGGTGACGAGGGGAGAGGTGGCGGTGGAGCAAGTGGGGCTAGGCTAGGGTTGAGGGTTAGGGTGGAGCGGGAAGAGGTAGTGGCAGTGGTGCTAGGCAGTAGGTGTGGTGGTGGTACTAGGGAGGTGGTGCTGGTGATTATAGATTTCTGAAGATAGGGAGGCGGCGGAGGCGGAGGTGGTTCTAGGGAGGAGGTGTGGTGGTGGTGTTAGGGAGGTGGTGCTGGTGATTATAGGGTTACTTCTACATTTTCAGATTTTATTAGGTTATTCTTGCACTTTCTCAATATTATAGGATTATTTTTGCATTTTCCCTTAAAATAAATATGACATATACAGTAAAATGTGAAAATAAAGTGCGTACTCCGTAGCATAAACGTGTTTTGGTGACTTTTTGGTAGTATAGTACCACAAGTTGAATGAAAGCCATGACAAGTATAAAGAATTGGAGTGATGCAGACAAGTGGTGAAAATTTAAAATGACAAAGAAGGACGCGGAATCAGCTCATACACTTTGTCGGTAGCCGTGTGGCGGTAGTTTCTTATTGGGCCACGATACCATGGGACCCACTATATAGTTTAGTACAATAAAAATCGTCTTATCCACGGTGAGATGAGTACTCAAAGAGTATATTTATCATGCCAACCTAGAGGTGTTTAACCGATCGATTTATTGGTTAGGCAGTTAATTGATTTTGCTTTCTATTGGTTCATAAAATTTTATAAGGAATTGAATAATCGATTAATAATGTTGTCAGTTTTACTAGTTCAATTAGTATCGGTTTAGATTGATGTGTCGGTTATTACCGGTTATTATATGTATCATTCATTAAAATTAAAATTATAAATATAAATTCATATTTATATTGATAAGTAATTAGAGCCGTAGAACTTGAAATATAAGGTTAAAAAATTAGAAATTGGATAATTGTGTTGCATGGGAGTTGAATAATTTTTTAAATTAATATTATAATTGTATCTCATCAATAATTATTATTGTTTGACACAATTATAAGTAACATTGACTTTTGTTTGTATAATTATTTGTTTGGGCATAATTATTATTTGAAAATATATGGGTTAATATTATAGAGTTTAAAGTTAGTTAATTTGGGTTAGTAATTTAATGTTTCCTTATTGAGTTTGTGATCAAAGCTCAAAATTTAATGAATTAATTTTTGGGTTTGAAATTAATTAATTAATTATTATGCTATAAATCTCTTACCCGTTATCCGGTTAAATCAATTACCAAATAATAAAACTAATAAAGAAACCGATTAACCGACATAAACGAATAACCATAATCGATATTAACCGATTAACCAATTAACTGGTAAACCAAATTAAATACCGGTTCAGTTTTGACCGATTATCAGTTTTTTGGTTTTTTTAACACCCCTAGCCCAACCCAACCCAACCCAACCAAAAATTCCAATTAAATATTATATCTCTCTCATTCACCTACACTTTTTTTAAATTTAAACCACCATTGGTGGGAGGATATTTATTAGGCTCCTCAAACCCTAAAGTGATTTCCTCAGATGGAAGCAATTTGTGAGATTACAGAATTAGATGAAAAACTAATCTGTATCTGAAGCGCGATAACACGCTATAGCTACAACTAAAAAAAAGCGATGGAATACATCTGAAAATCCTATAGTCTAATGCCCTAGAGCATCTAACTATCCAGCAGGTGAAGCA
>JAULKM010066995.1:0-12094 GCA_032355605.1 Rubia tinctorum | reverse complement strand
GAATGGAAAATAAATTTTGTGAACTAAGAGGGGTTGGGAGAAATAAAAAATAAATAGGTATAATTTATTCCATCAATAATTATTTGGGGCTGTATGAAGTAATATTTGGACTGGATAAAGAAGCTCCGTACTCTTTCTACATTTCTTGAGCCATATCATCCCTCCTTCCCAACCTCCCTCCACCTACGACCTCTCTCCTTCCCAACAACGCTGCCCACCTGCCACCTAAGCTCCATCGCCGCCACCCCCCAACCTTCACCCACCCTTAGCCTCCTTCTACCCCCATCTTCGCCACTGCCCACCCTCCGCCAAAGTTCCACCATCTAAGCCCCACCCTTGAGCTCTACCACCACCACCCTCCCCGCTTGCCTCTTCTTGCTTCCACATTGCTTGATTACACCGCTTGCTTCTGCTGGTGAAGGCCTCTGCCTAAGCTCAGATATAATGCCACGATGTTGTTGATGTATTGTTGATTCTACCACGGTATTTGATGTTGATGTTGCTGTGTGTTGCTGTGTGTTGCTTCGCTACCTGAAACCGATTGGTTTCCAATAGGCATTTTTTCGGAACCTCGGAAATAGGTTCCGAATTCGGGACCTATTTCGGACCCTAATTAAAGGTTGTTTTTTAACCATCTTTCCACTTACAATTTCTACACTAATTACTAGTGTTCCTTTTCAAAATCTTGTACTCCCTCCGTCCCAAGGGAATGTGCACATAATGTTTTTCATGGTCTCCAAGAAAGATGTTTGATTGTAAATATGTGTATCTAAGGGCAATAACGGCACATAAAAAAATCATATTTATAAACTACATGTTACGATGAATCTAACAATATCTAATACGATAAAATTATTGTTCATATACCTATTCAAATATGTGGTCAAAATTCAATATTTTTCACAAAAAAATATTCTGTGCAAATTGACGAAGACGAAGGGCGTAGTTTGATTTGAATCTACATTATTGACTGTCAATATCGTGGTGATCGAGGTTCAACTAAATTTAAATATGCCCCTTGAACGTTTAGTTAAAACTAAAGAACACTACAGAGTACCTTGCATTATTATCCGTAATTTTATGATTATAATACATATAGTCTGGGCTGACTCTATCTCGAACAAGTGCATGATTTTAAAAGTGAACTGATATTTCACACCCTGTATTTTACTAATTTTAATACGTTATGTATTAAAATTTCAGTTAAAAAAAATTAAATTCTTGCATAAGCCAGTGACGCCAATGAAATCAATTCGGATGATTCCCGGCAACATGTACTTCAAAATTTCCAGTGTATTCATCAGAAAAATCACACGGTATTTCCCTTCCCGGATCTTATGAACGAAATAATTCTCCCGTCTTGAACCAGACTCGTCACCACCCTCGGTCGCCTGGAAACCCTTTCTTCCGTCGATGCAAACCCCCCTTTTCGGTGATGCAAACTATCATCGACAATTCAAACCCCCGTTTCTCTCAAAAGCCATCATTAGCGACGGAAACGCCCACTGACGAGAACTATAATTATCGCGCGAGAGCCACTGCCTATTGGCGATGCAATCAAGCCATCAGCGGCGAGGTCGACTGAGAACCAACGGCTCTGAGATTCGGCCAAGCTCAAATGAGAACCGAAGGGGCAAGGCTCAAACAAGAACCAGAGGGGCAAGGCTCAAACGAGAATTAGAGAACGAAAATCGGAGTGGCATGGCTTAAACAAGAACCAGAAAATGAGAACCAGAGGGGTAAGGCTCAAACTAGAACAACCCGCAGCGAGGCTAAGACAAGAAACAGAGGTGGCATCGACGAGAGTGGGAAGGAGAAGGGTTAGATTGGAGGTCGCAAGCGAGAAAGTCAAAGTGACGGGAAGACGATGAGGCTGAGGAGGGAAGGGGTTTACCAGCGACGAAACTGGATTAGGAGGGAGGGGTTTAGCTGGAGATGGGGTTGGGCTGGGAAGGAAGATTCTGGCGAGTTGAGCGTCACGGGGAGCTAGGGTGGCATCGGCGATGGTAGCTCCGACCAGTGGAGATGAGTAGGAATATTTCCGACAAAATCCATGTGATTTCTTGGAGGGGTTTTGTGTAGGGGTGCGCTCTCGGTCGCTTATTTATGTGCCCAAACTAGTTGACTGTGGTTAAGTTTATTGATATCTTTCCTGTGGTAGGATTTTCTCATAATATATTTGATAAAAAACTAGAATGAAATGCTTATATAACCCTCAGTTCTTTATTATGTGCAAATATAACCCCGAGTTTTTTTAAAGTGCAGTTGTATCCAAAGTCATATAAGCGAGCACTTGTATCCAAATTAAATTAGGAGGAAAAAAGCTAGTATTCGGGTATAAGTTTACATATTTTGGCTGGTCATGGATAGATGTGCACTTCTGAATACTGGCCATGGGTATATGAGCCCTTTTGAAAACTGAAGATTATATTTGCACTTTCCAAAAATCTGGAGGTCATCTAAGCATTTTACTCTCAAAATTAATACTACCCGACTGCATATCTTAGAGAAAGTCTGAAAAATATGGTGGAATTTCATACACTATAGTAGGACAGATACATAGGTACCTATGTCGCCATATAGGTACCAGTATTTGGACCCCCTTTAAATACCCGTGCCTAAGTATGGCACTGCTTGAATGTAGATTTCCAACAATGGTAATTAATACCAGTGCTAAGAAAAATTTATCACTGGGGTCTACCAGTGCAAATAAAAGTGAATCGGTGCTAACATGGGGAACCAGTGCCTGTAAATAGGTGATCAATAAAAAAAATTGGCCAGTGATAATAAACTCACTGGCCTAAACATGAAACCCATAGAATAATAGGACAAATAAACAAAAAAACCCAGTAGTTCTTTACGAAATATGAAAATACATAACAAAAAAACTAGATCTAAACATCGATTATCATAAAAACTAAAACTAATCTCCATAAGCCTAGAACAAACATCGAGAAACCAGACCCAGTGAGGTGCGTCTGAACACAGAGAATTGGTAGCGGTGTGGATATGGGCTGAGGAGTGAGTCTAGCGGCACAACTTGAATTTTCCACTCCCGTCTTCAGTTCCATTCCCAGCTTCTCCTCCACATCATTTGCTGCGGCAATCAGGCGGATTCGTTTGATCTGCACTTTATTGCATGCGTTAACCAATGCATTTTAAATGTTTGTTATTATGTTTTGTTTGGTTGATTGCTAGTTTAGTTAGATTTACAATACAAAGGGTTTAGATGACCGTTGTTGGTTTTCTTATCTAAATATTGAGTTTTGTAGATTTAATTGGATCTAATGGACACTTTGTCCTCACGAGCACCTAGATATTCTTTTGTGAGCTTACTAGTAGGTTATTCATGAGGAATTCAGCGTAGTTTGTAGAAGGCACCCGTAAGGTGGTAGTAGATATTTCAAAGACATTCAGAAAGAATGATAGTAGATGAAGACCATTCACAAGGATGGTAGTAGACAAATGACCATGAATCAAAATTTGGAAGTAGATGGAATTGAGCCAGAAAAATGAGGAGTCGAAGTTCAACATTCTCAAAAAGGCCAGCCGGTATTAACTGGCACAACGGCTGTGCTAGAGGCCTCCAGCACGGCCTGGCCCGAGGCCTGCCACAACCTCTTGGCATGAGCCGTTTGGTGCAACACGGCTCGTGTAGCCCTAATCATCCGTGAGGCTAAGTATGAACGCATATCATGTCCTTTTACACAACCCGTGTCTTTTCAACTCCAAAAATGTGAAAACTGGTGGACAGGGTGTACAAAATGATATGGATGTGCCATCGTTTTGATCAGAAAATGACTCCCAATCGATGGTCAACAAGAATTCACATGGCCCACACCATTAAACTGATTAAGAAGTGCTTCCATCCTACGGCATGAGCCAAAACGACACAAGCGCAAGTTTCAGTTGTAAAAAACGAAGGACCAGTAATATGTGGGGAGAAAGTATTCAAAATTTGAAACTTTAGGGTGTGTCATTACGATCATCCTACATAGACTTGTTCTTGGTTAAGTGATTATTGGAGAGAGATGGAACTTGCTATATTACAAGATCAACAGAAAGGAGCATTGCTGCCATACCTTGACTCACCCAGTTCGGTAATGGGATACACCCCCAAATGTGCATGTGAGGAAATACTTGGGGCTTTGACCAATTTTGGTAAGACTAGTGACTCACTCCAAAACAAAGTATTTAGCTCCATAAGAGATTTTAGAATTCAACTCTCCTCGATTGTTAAGAAAGTTGGGGTGCAAGTAGGTGAGTTAACCAACTAGTGGTGAGACGGAAGATATTGGATGAGGAAGCTCTACCACCCCATCACTTGGATGAGTTGAAGAATGAGTAAGGAGGGGAGCACAACAAGGTGTCATTCAAGATCCAAAGCCATTATAAGGTTAGTACTTTTACTTTCGACACTATAAATTTCATGCTTGAATATGAGAATTTGTTGAAAAAATTATGTGATTCAAGACATGACTTTAGGCATGAATTGGTAGATCAAACTAGTAGTCACCTCTCATATCTCATGAAAATTGACATCCCTCCTAAGTGTAAAGACCCTGACATGTTTGTTATTTTTTGCAAAATTCAAGAGACTGTGATTAAAGATGCTAGGGTGGATTTAGGGGAGTCCATTAATGTTATACCTTACTCTCTGTATAGATCATTGAACTTGTAAAAAATGCATGCCACTGTGGTGGTAGTCCAATTAGCTAATCGCTCCACCATATACTCGAGAGGTATCATGGAGGATGTAATGGTTCATGCGAATGGACTAACATTCCCGGCTGAGTTTTATGTCTTGGATATGGAAAATGAAAAGAAGACCACCTCTATTTTGTTAGGGAGACCCTTCTTGAAAACATCTAAGGCTAAAGTCGATATGAATACCGCGAAATTAAAATTAGAGTGGGGTAAACACATTGTGGAATACAACATATATGAGAGTGAAAATTGCATTATTGATGAATCCCATCTAGTTGTGATTGATACCCTCGTTGATATAGTGCAAGAGACTTTGGATATTTCATTGAATATGGATTTAGAGAATAATCCTTTGAATGATGTTTACCTTCATTCGCAGAATGTTAGCTTAGTGGAGAGTGTGGAGAAGGTTAAGGCCCTATCCAATAACCTAGATTGCCTAGTGATGCCCGAGACCAAGCATTCGATAGAGGAACCACTCATAGTAGAACTTAAGCATTTACCCAAAAATTTGAAGAATGCTTTCTTAGGGGAAGAGGAGACACTACCGGTGATTATTTCTAGTAGGCTTACTAGTGACCAAGGGGATAGGTTGATTATGGTGCTTAGGAAATTCAAGGGAGCCATAGGTTGGACTTTAGCCGACATCAAAGGTATAAGTCCCTCAACTTGTATACAATGTATATTATTTGAGGAGGGTTCAAAGCCCATACGTCAACCTCAAAGGCGGTTGAACCCACCGATAACGGAACTGGTTAAAGGTGAAGTCCGTAAGCTACTTAAGGAGGGAGTGCTATATCTAGTCTCCGATAAAAAGTGGTCGAGTCCCACTCAAGTGGTGCCAAAGCAAAGTGGAGTGACTGTGGTAGAGAAAAAGGACGGTGATTTTTTCCTCACTTATATTTGAAACAGGTGGCGAGTTTGTATTGATTATTGCCGCTTAAATGTGGTAACTCGCAAGGACCATTTTCCCTTACCTTTTATTGACCAAATTCTTGAAATTTTAGCCGACCACTCTTACTACTACTTCCTGAATGGCTATTTAGGATATTTCCAAATAGCCATCGATCCATAAGACCAAGAGAAAACTACCTTTACATGCCCTTTCGACATCTGTGCTTATAGGTGCATGCCTTTCGGTCTTTCAATGCCCCAGGTACCTTTCAGAGATGCATGGTTAGCATTTTCTCAGATTTTATCGAGCGTTTTGTTGAAGTCTTTATTGATGATTTCACCATTCATGGAGATTCCTTCGAATCTTGTTTACATCATCTAGCACTTATGCTGGAAAGGAGTATTGACACCAACCTTGTATTGAATTCCGATAAATGCCATTTTATGGTAGAAAAGGGCATTGTTATAGGTCATGTGATGATGACTCAAGGTCTAGAGGTTGATAAGGCTAAAGTAGACACAATAAAATCCTTAATTACTCCACTAGTGTTAGAGACATTAGGCATTAGGTCATTCTTAGGTCACACCGGATTTAACCTGCGTTTCATTTATGATTTCTCTAAGATTTCCTCTCCTTTGTGCAAATTTTTACAAAAGGATGTTGAGTTTATTGTTGATGATGAGGGTAGGAAAGCCTTGACACCTTGAAAGAGATGCTTGTGACTACCCCTATCATCCAACCTCCAAATTGGTCAATCCTTTTGAAATAATGTGTGATACAAGAGACTATGTGCTATAAGTGCGGGATTAGGCCAAAGGATTGGGAGGGTGCCATATGTCATATACTATGCATCCGTAATTCTTAATGATGTACACCACAATTACTCCCCCACGGATAAAGAGTTGTTGGCCTTAGTATTTGCCCTTGAGAAATTCAGGCAATATCAGTTGGGCACTAAGGTTATAGTTTACACATATCAAGCAGCTCTTCAAAAGTTGATGACTAAGAAGGAAGCAAAACCTAGGCTCATTAGGTGGATACTTCTTTTGAGTGAGTTTGACCTTGAAGTGAGAGATAAGAAGGGTAGTGAAAATGTGGTGGCCAACCATTTAAGTATATTGACACCTCTTGAGAGCCTAGACCCCCCCAAGGAGAAGCCTAAGTTGGAACCCATTCCAGAAAAATTCTCCGGTGAACAATTCTTCGAGGTGACAACTATCCAACCTTGGTATGCCGATATAGTGAACTACCTTTCCATGGGGGAGTTTCCCCCACCTATGATCACACAAGAAAAGATATATTAACAAATGAGGTGAAAGAATATTTTTAGGATGATCATTAGTTATGGAAACATTGTTCCGATCAAGAGATTAGAACGTGTGTTCCCGAAGTGAAGTAAAACCTATCCTTAGAATTTTCCATTCCCATGATTTTGGTGGACATTTCGGGTATAAGAGAAATGCTAAGAGAGTAGTGGAATGCAACCTTTATTGGCCCAAAATGTTAAAACATACTCGAGAATTGTTTCTAACTTATGATTGGTGCCAAAAGATGGGCAATATCTCATTCAAAAATGATATGGACCAAGTTCTTTCAATACCAGTTGAGATTTTTTATGTGTGGGGAATAAATTTCATAGGTCCTTTCCCCGAGTCCGGTGGTAATTTTTATATCCTAGTGGTGGTGGATTATATGTCCAAATGGGTCGTGGCCAAAGCAATAAAGAAAAATAACGCTGCAGCAATAATGAGTTTCCTCAAATACAACATCTTGTCATGGTTCAGTGTACCCCGAACCCTAATTAGTGATAGAGGTACTTATTTTTGTAACAAAGTCATGGAAACCTTTATTAAAAGATATGGAATAAACCATAGGACACCCACCGCCTACCATCCACTGGCCAAGCAAAAATATCCAATTGAGAAATCAAGACCATCCTTGAAAAGATGGTAAACCCGTCTAGAAAGGATTGGAGTACTCAATTGGATGATGTACATTGGGCCTAAAAGATTTCATACAAAACTCCCATAGGCATGTCACCCTTCAGGATCCTCTTTGGTAAGAGATGCCACCTCCTGGTCGAACTTGAGTTCAAAAGACATTGGGTCGTTAAATGATTGAATATAGACTGGAGTGAAGCCGGGAAACATAGGATATTGCAACTATAGGAACTTGAATAATTTAGGTACGACTCCTATGACATCGCATTAATTGACAAGGAAAAGACGAAAGCACGACATGGTGAGAAAATAGTGAAGAATGACTTCTTTGTGGGACAAAAATTCCTTGTCTTCCAATCTCAACTACTTTTTTTTCTGGGTAAATTGCAATCAAGGTCGGTGGGTCCATATGTGATGACCAAGGTATATGATCAAGGAGAAATAGAGGTAAGAGATGATAAGAATGGATTAAGGGTCTGTTTGGTAGAGCTGTGCTTATAATCAAAGCTGGCTTATTTTGAAAGCAGGGGGAGACCAGCTTCTGATTTTCCCCAAAAAATAGCTTCTGCTTTCAAAATAAGCTATTTTTAGATGTTTACCAAACACCAAAAAGTGCTTTGCTTATAAGCACAACAGCTAAAAAGCCCTGCCAAACAGAGCCTAAGTGGTTAGTCAATGGACAAAGGTTAAAACTTTATTTTCAATAGGGGAATTTGGGAGTAGACAAGGAGGGAAATCCAAGCATGAAAATTTCTAATGCAAATAAGTCTTGAGAACGATGTTAATGCCAAAATTTGTCATGGGCTTGACCTTAATCTGATTGTCCTTGGGCTGTTGGATATGTCGGAGAAGCTCTGAGAGTGCCTCTGTGCGGGCCTCATTTCAGCATGATTCCGACATAAACAAGTACCTTCAAAAAACACGGGTCACCCAGGGTGGGGCAGTGTGTGATCGCGCCCGCTCCGATGCCCAAGTCAGATATGATAAAATGAGTGTGAAGAGGGTGATGTTACAGTGTCATGGGGGCTGTAGTCAACATAACTTTTTTTGATGGCTTTTCTCCCATTTTATAGTAGTAGGGTTTGATCTTTCTTAGGTTGGATGCTGGGTCTTTGAGCCTGGTAAATAGGAACATGTTTTTTCAGCCAATACATTATCAACCGACAATAAAGAAATGGTGTTTTCATTTTGTGTTAGTAGATTTTGATAATTTTTAGGATGTTTGGGCTGTGTTTTGATTTTTGGTGGTGTTTTTGAAATTTTTCAGTCATTATATTTTTGTCTGGAACATGCTACTCTCGGTTTCGTGTTTTTAAATGTAGGAAAATTACGATGAAAATTGAAGTTAACAAACGGAGTTGGAAACTTTGGTGTCTCGAAACTTTTTTTTCCACCTTGATCACATGCATTGGGGACAATGCATGAACTAAGTGTGGGGGGAGGGGTTGGAACACCTTCATGGTGGCATCTCATTTGTTTTTCTTGCTTTGTTTTAGATTTCTTGATGATGACCATTTCCCTTTGTTTTCTTGGTTTTTCCCTCATTAGTTTTGAAAACTTACTTTGCTAGTTTGTTTCGAAAACTTTGTTATTGGTGTGAGGGCACCATTTGTATTTTATTTTTGGGGATATTTTGGGGGAATTTTGGTGGTGTAATTTTTTGTTTCTCTTATCTTCATGTAGTATGAAGTCCATCTTTGGGGCATTTTGTGCTACAAAAAAAAAGAAATTTTGAAAAAATGAAAAAAATATATCCCCGACTAAGTCAGAAATCCGAAAGGGAGACTTAAGAAAAAATGGGAAAAGCTGGATAGGTTAAAAAACCTAGGTAAAAATGAGAGGAAATGCATGATTAGGTTGGAAAACCTAGGCAAAAATGAGATGCCGGTGTAGAAAAAGGTAAAAGGTGAGTTCAACATGTGTGAATGCTAGGATGAAAACCCGAAAGGATTCCAATACAAATGAGAAAAATTGATAGAAAATGCAAACTTCAAATTGAAACATCTCTTGGATTGTCATTGGCGGCTTCTTTCATTGGAGTAAGTTTAGTTTCACACTTATCACATACACTTTTCCTTTTATTGGATTGATTTTGGTGGATAGGTTACTTTAACTTCTTCGGGGAGAGTGAGAGTCACTACAAGAGACAACACCTATTATCTCAATTCTGCAGGGTTTTTTACCTCGGTTTTCAGCCCTATAAAAACCGAGGTAAATGTGAAACCGAGGTAAAAATAATTTTTACCTAATTTTTTGAAACCGAGGTAAAAATTAATTTTTACCTCATTTTTTATGAAAAAAACCGAGGTAAATACTCATCATCCCACTACCTTACTGACAATAGAGCGACATCGGTCCAAATTCTAAGCCTTCCGAGTACCCAATATTCGTGCGCTGTCGTGGTCATTGATGTTGACTAGAAAATTTGTGACTTCGCTTTGGACCATAAGAGAAATCACATTTGTTACCGACATCGCTGAATATGGTTTTTTACTACGGTTGTGAACCGTGGTTAAATTTAATTTTTACACCGGTTTTGTTTCCTGAAAAATTGGAGTAATTGATAATTTGATGAATCTGTGATCGAGTAGTGAGCCACGTTGCCTTGAACGAATGCATTGTCGATGTGCAATAGAGGGTGCGGAGTTGTACTATCCGATATCGCGGTTGCCAAAATCGGTTATTTTATGACGTGGCACATCAATAAACACGACGTCGTTTTAAATGACCGATGTCGCAATTATAGGTTCGACTAGTGTTACTTTTATATACCATTTTTTGTTTCTTCGATGTCGCTTATTGTGTTGTGGTAAATGGAGCGATGCCGTCTTGAAATGTGCAGCTAAAGTCGCTCTATTTGGTGTCCCGTAGGTAATCCAAAGTCGCTCAATGATCTATACGTCGCTTCTTTGCGATTGGATTTTCTGAATTGTAACATATATTGCGTGACGTCGGTCGAAGTTTAAAATATGACAATTCATATTTATAGAAAAGAGGACCCGACGTCGAATGCCCTTTCATATTTCATGTTACTATATCAATGATGGTAACTACACCATCTATACACAAAGTAGGTTAGTAAAATTCTCACAAAATGAACCATACCATTGATACTCCATAGCTGGCTGGAGATCTATGTCAAGGTGTTAAACAATACCTTGGAAAGTATCAATGGACATTTTAAAGAATTATGATTTAACAAAAAAGTCAACCTAATCAGCGTTCCTCTTATGGTAGATGGGTTAAGTAAAGGCTATAAATTCTTTACCATCATGAAGAGCTCCCAACTTTCGCGTAGATCCTCCAAAACCTTGATGGGGTATGGCGCTTTATCCTCAAAAAAATACTACAAAAGCGAGTAACCTTATAATTTATAAATATATTGTGCATAGTTGAGATATTATTCATTAGATTCAACAGGTGAGAATAATAGATAACTTTTGAAGATCAAATTAATTCTCCCTCACAAGCAAGACCAAGTCCTTCATAAAGCGCATGCAATAGTAACCGCTTTCTTATGCGGCCACTTGTTTTTTATGCTATTCGAATGGACAAATTGTTCGCAAACACACAGTTGAGTACCTTATACCAAATCCTTATTTCAAATTTCAAATTTTAAGTTAATTTTAACCTTGATGGACTTATGCGTGTATCATTTGTGCTTGGTAATCATGTGATCTGTCATCACCTTAGGAATTGCAAATGAAATAGTTTCTGGGGGCACTTGATGTAATGCATTGTACCAAAACACCGTGTTTGATGGAAGAACGATGATGGCCATCATCCAATGTTTGCTACAAAAATGAAATCGTCATTAACTCAATGCTATCCCATAATGTTCAATAGAATCCAAACAAGAATAATGCAGTAAGTATAGTTGACTCACTGCTCGTAATAAGGTGGGATGTATATGGAGTTTTCCAGCATCAACCACGAGTTCGAATAGGCCAAAGGCTCCTCCATCACAACATGGTCATTTGGATGTTTAATGGGCAAAGAACCCCTATCCAACCTTTGAATTTGGAACTGATTGTACATGCAAGAGCCTATAAACATGGCTAGTCTTGTGCATGATTAGAGCCAATAAAAATGTAAGAGCTAAGCACATTATTATTATCGATGATTCAAGCGAGGGTGATGCCTTAATACTTACAAGAAATATAGTTGCATCACGAGAGACAGAACATTATTGAAATTGAACAAGTTTTCCAAATTCTCCTTCCGGATAATAGGATTTACCCAGTACCCAAAAATACTCAATTCTTCCACAGGAATATTGTACAAACATGAGAGAGGGAGTGCCATCACAATTGTGTGGATATTTTTCAGGGAACCATCCTTCGAAGGATTGTATGGTGGTGGCTTCATTCTAGAATCATAAGTTTTTGGTTGTTTAGGATCCCCACATGGATTGGGTAAATTTTCTGGGCTACTAATCCTTGTCTCGATATACATTAAACCAACCTTAAAATGTATGTACGAAACATTTATCTCAACTCACTAGTAATAGTATATCAATTATCATGTTATACCTTCTTTGTAGGCCTGTTCT
>JAULKM010066975.1:0-12094 GCA_032355605.1 Rubia tinctorum | reverse complement strand
GGTTGGGTTAGCACTTGAAGACCTAATGGCTATCCTAGTCTTGTTTCTTTCAGCCACAAAGACTACCCACTCCGTCCCACCTGAAATTGCACTGCAATCATTAGTACGTTGTTCAAGAAACACGTTTGACCGTTAATATGTTTACCCGTGTATAACAACAACAAATAAAAAAATTAATATTTAGAAACTATTAGTTACGATAAATTGAACAATATCATACTCCCTCCGTCCCACAAGTAATTGTCGAATTAATTTTTCACTATCTTCAATGAGCACGTTTGACTGTAAATATCTTTAGCTACCTATAATAATACGGCATAAAAATTGATATTTAAAAAAATAGATGTTTAGATGAATCTAACAATATCTCGCATGATATATTTTTTATTATATATAGATTTATTTTTATTAACTGTCAAAGTTTGCAAAGCTTGACTTCCAAAAAGCAATTAAGCAATTACTTATGAGACGGAGGGAGTATACAATAATATTATTTTTCATATATCTATTTAAATATACGGTCAAATTTCGATAGAAAATAGTGTCAAAAATAAAAGTGCAATTTCACCCGGAACGGAGGGGTATAATTTAAATTTTATTTTACATGCACTTGTGTCAATGATATTATCCATTTCTTGATGATATCAAACATCACTCAAATTATAAATTTTTCACTTGTTTTGAACCGTTTCCAACCTAACACAAACTTGATAAAATAACTTGAATTGACATCTCTAAATGCAACTATAAATATGATTCATAAACATTTGTGGGTGCACAAGGCGCGATGAGTGAGGAGAAGATGCAAAATTTCCCCACCCTACGTACATGGGCGTTGCTATCTTCTATCTTCTATCTTCTATCTTTTTATGCAAAAGAGCAGCAGAAAGACCCACGAATAAAGGATTCGGGCCGGGGTTGGGTCTAACGCCCGACCATATTGTAACCATGAATCCCAAATCAAGTTGTAGAGCTGGTCTCCATGCAACCTGCTGGTTAAGGCTGGTGAAGGCTGTCCGGTTGGGACCGTACTGTGTAATTTTATTCCCTTTGGAGATTTAGTTGGGTGGGGCCAAACAAAATTCCTAGTGCTCCCTCCGTCTCATTTCAAATTACAGTCCAATTATTACACATGGTTCGAAAAATATGTTTGACTGTTAATATATTTAACTACTTATAATAATGATAAATAAAAAGTTACTTTATATAAACTACTTGTTACGACGAATTAAACAATATCACATACGATAATAAAATTTCTCATATATCTAGTTAAATATGCGGTCAAATTTTGATAGACAATAGTGTAATAAAGTAGGTGGGTAATTTGAACTGAGACAAAGGGAGTATTACTTTCTCTATTTTTCCAAGTTATGTTTTTATTATTATTTAAATTAAGTTTTACTTAAGTAAAAATGTAAGGAGATAAATAGGAGAAAGTATCTTATTACACCGATTAGCGGTTAAATTAAACTTTAAAAATTTTGTTTAAATAACTTTTAGCGTCATATTATAATTATTTATACATTGCGATATTTTTTTAAAATTCAAAATTATGGAACATTATTGCAATACATAAAAATGAACATCAAATTACTCCACTAATTATATCAATTTTAAAATGGTCCCATGTAACAGTTAGTCGATTTAAAACAAAATCGATAACTAATTACTTGTATCTAGTTATCTGCAATGGCGGAACTAAATCGAGGTGAGCCGGTGCGGCCGCCCCAGTAAATTCTGACGAACGAAGTGAGTAGTAATATCATATGTGTATCAATTTTTATAATAATTTTCGTGCGCCCCGACTGAGAATTTGATCTGCCATGAAAAAGATTGGAAATAGTTCGCCAGAAATGTAAGATTTTGATTACACCGAAAACGTAAATTTTGATATCACAGGAAATGGGTTTGGGAAGATGATAATGTGCGTGGAAGAGAAGGAGTATAGTACCCTCTTCTATTATTTTACAACTGGACCTATATTGTGTTTGCAACTTTTCCAACTCACATTGGGCATGTTTTTCAAAATAATGAATAGTCCAAATCCAAAGTTTTTAATTCAAATCAGATTTTATTTTTTAAAAAGAATTCAATTCAGAAATAATGTCCCAAATTTTAAATATAATTTTAAATATGTGTTTCTGTCAAATTATTTTCTCAATCTCTTTTTCAGCGAACTTTGCGTCACAACGTGTTAAGAAAACTTTGCCCCACACTTTTTCTATTATGATAATTTTTTAGAAAAGTATGAATAAAAAATTGTGAAAATTCATAAAGTAATGTTTAGCCATTTCTCATAACTAAAATTATAAAGAATATATAAACAATCAATATTAGCGAACCCAATAAACTAAATAGTGAAATATACTCTGCAACTATAAATGACTCATTCCATATCTAATATACAAAATATTGTTAAATATACAATTCTAAATTATGAGTTTTGTTAATGCAGTTGTTAAGTAGATTAAATTTTGTTGCTTTATTTATATCATTCAAAAGAACAAATGATTAATTAGAGTTCAAAAGTTCGTTAATCAAAGTGTTCAAAATTATTTATTTTTAAAAACTAGCTTTGTAGTGAGATCGGATTGAAATTATTTTTGTTGAACCGAAAAAATTGTGTATATACTAATTCGCCCCCCTACAATATTAGTCTGGTTCCGCTACTGTGGATGATTGTGGTAAAAATTTCTTGGATATCGATGTGAGTCGCGTTATGTACGTTTTCCTTAAAGAGTAATTCGACCCTATTCCAGTTTTGGGTTACACGAATTCCCTTCGTAGAAAAAACAATCGAGAAATCCTCCTGTTCTAGGCTTGAATCAGGAGAATACTTTTGAGTACTTGTGTTGTTGGTTTCTATGTATGTCTGAGAAATTCTAAGAATTTCACTTGTGTTTTGTGTTTTTGTTTGTTGTGTCCGTGTCTTTACCATGCGTGTACGAATGTATATATAGAAAATACTTTTTCTCAAACAATGCAACAGTTCATACGCACTATCAGAATTATAAATTCTGAAATGATGCATCTTTTTACACTATGCATCTTTCCACATGGTAAGCATGTTGCACCACCACATTCAATGTATTGTTTTTTATATCACCCTTATCCTTTCGATCAAGAGAAGTTAGGCAATACACAACACCACATTAGAATTATAATAAATTCTGAAGTGATACATCTTTCCACATTCCAAAACAAGTCATGTTAGTCATCACCAACACAATTAATCCTTATCTTAACAACTGTAAACTCGTAGATAATTTATACAAGTGTGCACTCCACACCACCGAACTTGTTTTAACGTCACGAGTTCCCAACTACTCGAATCCAAATTATACTTAAATAGGTTTGTATTTCATAAAACACCAACAAATTTCTATGTGAAACTATCCCGCTCTCTATATGCTGACGCTCCCTCTTCAGTGGCGGCGGAGGCATGGTCATCTCCTTAAATGGTCGCCTCCTCCAAGCTTCCTTCCCCCCCCCCCCAACGCAGATCTATCTCCAACCCATTTCACTTGCGATGGATAGAAGTAGAGAGGCCAGAAGGGCCGGTGGCGGCGAAGGCATGGTCATCTCCTCAAATTGTCGCCTCCTCCAGGTCTCGTTTTTTCCCACCTCAGATATATCTCCAACCCATTTCTTCAAGCTTTTAAATTCATTTTCTTAACATTTTTTTTGTGTTTACAAAAGAAGACAGAGCTATGGGGTTGCCGGAATCACCCCGATAAGGGGAGCAGTTGAAGAATGATCTCCGGGATTGGGATCGGGATTGAGATCGAGAGAGGGACCGGGAGAGGGACTATGAGTGATATAGAGAGAGCGAAAGAGGGAGCGTGAGAGGTCGAGTGGGAGTAGCACGAGAAAGAGAGGCGGCCCCAGAAATAAAATGGGTGAAACTCCGAATTTTGGGTGGCAGAGCAGCAGTGGTGGCGACGCTGGTTTTGGAGATGAAGAAGAAGAACCATATGGATATTTTTGTCATTAAGTTTTAAGTTTTAAAACTAGGGGTATTTTAGTATTTTATTTACCATTATTGTACGTAAGTGAACATATTAACGGTCAAACATGTTTCTTGAACAGCGTGATAATGATTGTTGTGCAATTTAACCTGGGACGGAAGGAGTATAAGATTCAACTCTCTTTTGAAATAATTATAAGATTCAACTCAAATATATTTAAATTGGAGTAACAATGTAGATATATAAAGTCAACTAGTATTTAATATGAAACTAAATCAACTTGACTGTGAGTCAAATTTATAAATTATTTAGACATACTTATAATAATAGAGTATGATTTTTATTTATTGGAAGTCTACAAATTTGATTACATAAAGTCAATTCATAATAAATTTGAATACACGAGATTAAGTTAAAAATGCACAAATACGGTTAAGTTTAAAATAGTAGGTTTCCTGACAGGTACTTTGTCAATAAACTTACGTAATTATAATTTTTAAAATAAAAAGTCGGGAAGATTGTACATAAACATATGATCTGACAACCTTTGCTTAGACTTTCTCACTTTATAAATATATTGAAGTAATTAACATGACCCGACCCGATAAAGTAATTGACATGACCCGACCCGATAAAGTAATTGACATGACCCGACCCGATAGCATGAACAAAACTCCAGTATAAAATATGGCACGACAGTAATTCAACCTGAAAGTAACCTGACCCAAAAAATAATCCAACCTGATCCAATATGACAGTACTTTGTCCCGATCCGACTCGACCTAACCCGTGTATAAAAATACACGACAATTATCTAACCCAACAATAATCTGATCCGAGAAAAAAATTGACACAATTTAAATCGATTCGGCCCGACCTGACAAACAAAAATCGACACATTTCAATCCAATCTACTATTTTAAATCAAATTGTTTTTAATCCGATGCGATAATTCAAATTGACACCTCTGTACTCCCTCCGTTTATCTATAAGTGACATCATAGGTTTAGATGATTGAATTTAGGTGAATAAAATGAAAGGATAAAATTGAATGTAAAATGTAAAAAAAGTAAAATGAGTGAATGAAATTGAATGAATATTATCAAAAATGGAAAGTGTGTCAATATAAAATAAACAGTTTAAAAATAAAAGAGTGTCAATAATAGAGAGAGGGAGTATATTTGATAACCGTTGTGTGTGGTCCTAGGCTAGTTTGTCTTTTTCCCACCATAAAATAAGTAATGTCCCACAAGTCAGAAGCACATGTGAAATTATTGCTTTAAATTATACTTCCTTCGGTTCACTATAATCAGTTTACATAGTGTTGACACTTAATTTAGAAAAGATAGAATTAGTGGTAGCGAATGTATTGAAAAAGTAAAAAGTAAAATAAGTGAGTGAAAAAAATCGAGTATTTGCAAAAAAATGAAGGAGTCAATGTTAAAAATTCATCCTAAAAATAAAAGTGAACCAATGTTAGTGAACAGGAAGGGGTACTATTACTTGCATTTATAGTTTCTGCTCAATCAGATAGTATTATTGCTTGATTAATTTAATCTTGATCTGGATTTGATTCCTCCTTCTCAATCAGTATAATTAAATATTGAACTTCGCATGTTGTATCAAGCTGCTTAATTGTTTAACTGAACTTACTTAATTCAGCCTGGGACAAAAGTTTTTGGACCTTCTAAGACATTGAGGTCTTGTTTCTTTAAAACTTATTTGGATTGAGTTGAGTTGAGTTGAGTTGAGTTGAGTTAAACAAAATTGAACTAAAAATGATTGTATTGAAAAGCAGTTTGATTTAAATTAAATTGAATTGAAATGAAATGCAGACAAACTCCGAAGAAGATGACCTAAATCTAATTGAAAAGGGTAAATTATATTCCTTTTGTCCCAATTAATATATGAGAGTGTATTATGTCCAACTGTTAACAGTTAAATCAATTATGGCAAAATATGTTCCTATAACTTTTAAGGTTAGTTTATAATTATTTATATTTCGAGATATGTTTTTAAAGTTTTCAAACACTGTAATAAATGGAAACAAATATCAAACATCAAATCATCAAATTAGTTATATTTATTATAAAATGATCCCGTCTAACAATTAGTCGATTTAAAATAAGATTTCGTGAATGTGGTCTTTGCTAGAGTTATGGAGAAATTATGGTATATTCTAACTTAAAATTTTAAATATTATAAAATTTTATTTAAATATTGGGAAAGATCGTTTTCTTCATAAGTTTATGGAAAGACGGAGTTTGATTAGAATAATAAAAAGGTAATAGGTTTTAGTTGCAATATTAAAAATTTATTATGCAACGTGTAGTAGTTATAAAATTTATGACCCGATTAATGCAACCCAAAGATTTTATCTTCATATTTTCTAATTTGCAGTTTAAACCTTGATTTTTCCATGAATTATGGAAATACTGTCTTTCAAGAGACTGACTCTTAAATATTTATGCACTAAAAGTTAAACAACTAATAAAATGTGTTTAAATGTAAAAATACAAGAATTATTATATAAAAATACAATTTTAAGTTAAAAAATACAATTTTTAAATTTAAATAGTCAATTTATAAGTTAAAAACTATTGTGTGTAACTTAAGTACTGTATTTTAGTTTAAAAATACCGTGGTTGCTTTAGTTTATAGAATACGTTATTTAGAAGATCTTCACATTTTTTTAAAGGTATAATATTTAATTTAAAAAGTATACTGATTGCTCCATATATATGAAAAAACCATTTCCCCCAAGACTAAGCAAAAAAAAAACCTAAATTTTTGTAAATTTTTGATAGTAAGTAATTTTCTAAAACATTCTTTTTGAATGGTACTAAAACGATTTTTTAAATCAACAATCATAAAACAATTGGATAAACCTCCAACAACAATTACATGTCATGCACATTGATAATTTGTATTGTTATTGATTAGATTTTTTTAAAACTACAATAAAATGTATAAACTTGGTTGGCGCAAAAGTTATGACTATTTATAGTGGGAATTGTCTTATGTATCAATACTACTTGCAAAATATGAATTCACTACGATTGTAACTACGATTAATCCAAATCAAGATCTATCTTATCCAAAACCATAAATATCTTAATAAAAATACGAATCAAGGTATTCAAATAAATAAAATCCTAACAAAAGAAAGCGAACATGACTGTATTCGCATTCTCTGCATGTGTTTTCATCGATCTAAAAATTGTTCAAATTCACCATATTAAAATCCAGTTGGGATTTCAAAGGTAAGCATGTGTTCGCTCAAATCTCCGAGCACCGACACCGGCACTGGCCATGACAGCCACGTGTGGTCCCGGTGGAAATCTCTAACATTGGAGAGTAAAAAAACCAGTCGGGTAAAGTCGGATAAGTAATGATGGTTTTCGACGAGTCAGCCGGGTCAACTCACGGGTAGGCATTGCGTTGCCAGTTATCGCCTGCCAGAAAAAGGCAGGTTCGCATAGTCAGAAAAGCAGGCGCTCACGGTCAGGAAATTCGAGTCAAAAGTCATTTTAATACTGACTTTTGGCATTCCTTCCCGATAACACAGCAATTTTGTAGACTATAACTAGTATGAATGGTTTAGACCACCTTGATTTGTTTCGGTTAAGTTGCTCTAGATCGATTTATTTCGATTGTCCAACCTAGTGTGAGTAGAGATTTTCATACGCACAATTTAACCAATCAAATTTTGTACAGTTGGCATATCCGTTGAGCAAGCATGCAACTTGCGAAAAATAGTGTCAAGTCTATTGCTTGTTATTTTTAGTTTGAGTTAGGATGCTGACTCGAAGCGGTTATGTAAATTTAGATTGAGTTTGCTGAATGATTTCACAGTAGATGAAAACCACCTCATCGTACTTTTCACCTTTTGTTTTAGAACTTTAGGTTCACTACTTATTTGTAATTGTGACTACAATATATTGTGCTATATAAGGCCTTCATGTCATTCATATTGATAGAAAGTTGAATTTCCAAACATCACTGGCCGTTTTCAATTTTGTAAAAAAGTATTGAAAACAATTAATCCTATTTTTACGTTAAAAATATTTCATATTTACCGATTTAAGTTTTCGAATAAACTAAAGTCCCAATTCTGTATTAAAAAAGAGCTAGCACACTTTTGTTGATTGGTGATACCTGAATTAGTTTGTGGATGAGTACGTATACGGAAGTCGAGTCAATGTTTTTATTCTTCTATTAAATTAAATGCTCCATAGCCAATTATTGCCCAGTCAAATGCCTCCAAACCATTAATTTATTCAGCTTGGTGCTACCTGAAAGAACTAAACGATGCATGCAACCGGCGCAAACCATATAAAAGACTATAAATCAGATATGGATATACTATATGATATGATATGATATGATATAACGTGGAACAAAATAATCTTTTATACTCCTTCAATCAATTTTAGAGTTTAGCACCAAATTATTCCCACATGACAAAGTATTGTGCGATACCGTCTCATGGCGAGACCAATGATTAATGTGATATGTTATGAAGTTTAATTAGACATGGAGTTCCAAATATAATTTAAGAAAGTTTGAGAAAGGAAGAAGGGATCTTGGTGCAAATATCACTTTTTATGGGGTGTTGGACATAAATAATTGGTAATGATTCCGGATGTTGTGCGGAATACCGAGAAAGAACAAGCGAAAAAAATAAAAGCAAAACACAAAACACCAGAATTTACGTGGTTCACCAATTTGACTACATCCACGGCCGATCAAGATCAGATTCCACTATTGAGAAAATGTCAGATTACAGATTTCCTACTTTTTACCAATCCTATCTCTTAGAGTTACAGTAAAAGGACGAGACACTATATATAACCCTCTCCATCGTAAACCCTAATGACTTTGGGCCCAAAAACATTTTGGCCCAAACCGAAACAGAAGACAGAATACCAATAACAGCCCAAACAGTGGACATGCCAGACCCCCGTACCAATTTGTCGAAGCGGCTAATACGTATTCAAGTCATACCAACAACATGTTTCACCATTAATATGTTTAACTATGTATAATAACGGCAAATAAAATTTGAAATTCATCAATATCACATATGATAGTATTATTGTTTATATCTATTTAAATATGTAGTAAAAATTTGACAGTGTGAACTGTCAAATAGTAAGTGTTCAGTTTAGTTTAGTGGGGAGTAGTTAATTACGCGCATGCATTGAACTTTTTGGAGAGAATATTGAAACCCTTTGGTTGAGAAGCAATTTTGTCAATGAGAAGCCAAGAATCTGGAATTCTCTGGTAACACTTTTCGCTGACTTCCTGTGCCATTAACAACAGTTATTTTTGAATCCCTTTAATTTCTCCCCTTTTTAAAAATAGAATTCAAATAGTAGTCGATTATTAAATAATTACTTTGAAATCCCTGGAAACTTTGTAATAATTTCCATTTTTTGGGGTGATGTCATCAAAGGTGAGAATTGGAGCTGACGAGGCTAATGCACCAAGAGCAATATGGGGATACTTGAGTCTGAACCATGATGCAAGCACTGAACAAAGGAATTAACATAATGTTGCTTCAATTGTCATTAAATATTGGTCTAAAAAAGTACAAGTAAAATAACGAGTTTGTATTTTGAAAGATGGTGTTTTCATAATTTATGAAAAAATTAAGGTTTAAAATGCAAATAAGAAGAAATCAAAATAAAAATTTTGAATTACAGATCATAAACTTATAACTACTAGCATAATTAATTTTAAATATTGCAATTAAAATCTTTTACCTTTTCATATGCATATGAAAAGGTCACTTTTTGCCTAAAAGAATGATGTACGGTTTTCACATTAAAAAATTGAGATCAATTTTTTTTTTAAAAAGTAATATAACAGCCTAGGGAGAGAAATGATATTAAATTTTGGGACGCATGAGTGGACTGTCTTTTTTAACATAAAAAAAAGAGAAAAGTGACCAACAAACTGAGTGTTCAAACGGAGTGGAATGAGGGATATGTGTGCAAATGCCATTTTTGGGTACTACGAATAAATAATTGGATAATTAAAAATTTCTGGTCATAAAAATCTTGCGGGTCAAGAATTGAGGTAGGAGAAATTCGTTGATTAATTTTTTCATCATTCTTGTGCAATGTGCAAAATTTTACTACCGGACTTGATGTTTCATTTTCAGTACCAACTTCATTTCGTTGGATGTGACACCATAGCTTTAAATGCTTGGATTTAAGTGAATGAAATGAGTGGATGAAATTGAATTTAGAAAGGAAAAAGTAGCATGAGCGGATGAAATTGAAGGAATCTTATCATAAATAGAAAGTGTGTCAAATCCACAAAAATAAACAAAAATAGAAAGTGTGTCACATCCATCGAAACAGAGGGAGTACTTGATATTTCAACCAAACATTGCGATGTTTTTTAATAAGCTTTTTTCCGTTGAAACATGTGTTTTAAAATTAAATTTTGATCTTTTATTGTAAATCTCGTGTATGCATGTTAATTTTTTTACAATACATGTTGAAAGTAGTTAGTGATATTTTATTATGATAAATTTTAATTTATAATTAATATCTATTTTGATTGATATATTTAATTTTCAACAAGTGTTTTAAAAATATATATTGATGTATCTTTTTTAAAAAAAATATTTATATATTTTTTGTATCTTTTGATGTTTCAACAGTGCGAATTAATTTTAAAATTTAACACTGATGTATGTATTTTTCGATATTTGTGTCACATTTTGATGTGCAGACATAGTGAACTATAATTAATTAGTCAATTAATGAGAGATTATCCAAAATAGTAGCTTTCAATCGAAATTCACAGTTTGATACCTAAATTTTAGATTTGTCCAATAAAGGTACCAATTTTTTTAAATTTATATCTCAAAAGAATATCTTTCAGCAAAAATGGGTACCAATTTGGATCAACATTATGCCATAATTGTATCCACTTTTAACAAAAAAATATTTTTTCGAGACATTAATGAAATAGCTGGTACCTCTTAAGATTTTTTTTAAAAAAATAGGGTATCAAACTGTGAATTTCACTTAAAAGTAGGTAATATTTTGAACATTTCCTCGTTAATTAATTAACCTAGAAAATTAACTTGGAGCTGGGAAGTGGGAATTCTTAATTCCTCCATAGGAAGCGCCAAAAACCTTGACGGGAGAATTCTGAGTTGATAATTTATGCTTCACAAGCAACAAAATCTCTGCGCACTCGGCCAAAGCTTGAGCGGAGGTGCAATACCCTCGAATCTCCTTGTTCTCCAATGATTTATCCATCGATCCCATTGGATTCGATTTTCCATACAACCGATGCTGAAATATAAGAGGATTCTTTACAAATAACAGAAAAAATTGGAAACTCAAGTTTATAGATTTAAGTGAACTTTTATAAGATATCAACCGAACAGTTTAACAACTTTGAAGGAAAAACAAGAAGTCATATTGTTGTATCTCGATGTATACCAGGAGAGCCTTGAGCCGTGGAGCCTTTTCCTCGAGAAAACCGACAACCGGTATGTCGTCTTCTAGCGGCGATTCAGCTCTGAGGTAAACGAATATTGCAGAGCTGAAACTGGCGCCTCACCAATACTTTGAATTTATCACATAATATTGTCTGAACTTGGTGTAACTTCTTGGGTTAAAATTGAAGTGGTCCAGAGTTTGTTCATAGAAGTTGGTCTGAAAATGTTAAAGAGAATTTTCAGAAGCGGCGTTGCCCGGGTAGTACTGGTTACCACCCCGGGCAACTCCGAACTTTGGGGATCTGTGGAATAGTAGAAACGGTTTGGGTGAAGAAGATGAGATGTATCATAGTAATACGCATATCCTGGGTATGCTCAAAACATAATAATATTGATGGTTTATTCTCATTGTGGACTTACGTTACTAGTATTGTAAAGTCACATGTGATAAATTTAATTATGGAGTAATGGTGAAGACACATGTGGTAAAGTGTTAATTGATTGGCAATTTGTGAACTTATGGTAAAAAGAAAAAACTTACCAGTGTTGGAACACTGTCCGAAACTATGAAAGAAAGTGCAGATTTGCGATCAGTTTTTAGAATCAATATTGCGATTGGTTTTCTTGGAGATTAAATATGGTTATCGCAATATAT